>CAJVPP010001979.1:0-16906 GCA_910592005.1 Funneliformis mosseae
CTCATCATGATTACTGATTTCTAAAATAAACTATTGAGAGACGCGTTATTATATCTAAAAATAAATCATTGACTGACACATTATTATTTAACTCATCATGATTACTGATTTCTAAAATAAACTATTGAGAGACGCGTTATTATATCTAAAAATAAATCATTGACTGACGCGTTATTATTTACTGCTACAAACTCTGATTTTTAAAATTATTGACACGTAAATGAAAAGTTTTAAGGAAAACTCTTTATTAATTTTTTTTATTATCTTCTCTTTAAAGAATAATTTAAAAAAAAATAATGTATACACTATCAATGTACAAACAAATTGGAACAGTAAAATTTATAAAATTTGGGCGGCTTGTTCGGGAAAGTTTAACTTTAATTTTGAACCATAGGGAGAGTAATTAACCAAGTTATTTTTTTCAAAGAATTGGGAAAATTTGCTTTTTTAAAAATCTTTAAAAAGAATTTTTTCTCACAATAGCGGTTGACATTTTCAGTAAAAAAGAAAAACGATAACGGTTCGTAAAAAATATTGTGCAACCCAAGATCTATTCAATTAACATCAAGGTGATTTCCACAAAATGACGTTATTAATGCAATGTCAAACACCTAATATAAATTATACTACTTTTCTTTTACTCTTAAAAATGGTGAACGGGAACCACGATAACAACGAGAGCAACAATGCTAACGAGGGTAAGATTGTTGTGCATGTAATACTGTAATTTCCCAATTTATTCAAGTTTATTAGTGACTTACACTGTTCATTTCAGGAAACGGTAACAATATACCTTTCCGTCTAAAAAGAACTTGTGAAAGCCTAACTAGGCGGCAGAGAGATATATACAATGAGTGTGCCACTCGTGCTGAAAGAATTAGGTTTTTAGAAGTGCTTGTTGAAGAAAGAAAAAATCAGTATGTTTTTACTTAAAATACTTATATATATTGTCAAAGATCATTATAATTTATATTGACATTAGTTTTTTCGTCGGATTTTCTTTCCTACGAAACCCAATAGGAAATCGGGTCCGAACTAATTGGCTTAGTCTTATACACACTTATCACTGGTCTTATCGTTTTAATATATGGATTATTTTTCAAGAACGAAGAATCTACAAAGTATTTTATTGTCTTGTTGAATAGTGTCTACTACATAGCTAAAATTGTTGTATTGGGAACCAGTATGGAAAGATTAGGGATATTTTATGATAATAAAGTCCGTGCTTATACAGCCATTCCAATAATTGTGTGGACATCTTTGGCAATATTATTGGGCATATTTGTCATTTCTCCCGTTATAACTGTTACATTTGTGAATGTTGGAATAGAAATGGCCAAACTTATTGTTAAATTCTTTGTTTGAACCTCTACCGTATTCTTGCTGAAATAGAGAAAATTGCAATGGGGATATAATGTTTGACTGCTTTGCAAACAATATAACATAAAAAGTACATGATTAATTGCTAAAAAATTTTTTAATTATCTTGTAAAAATTTAGAGAATACTTATTAAGAAATTTATTTCCGATGCGCACATTTAAAAAAATCAAATCCTAAGATTGACTTATAGACCGGTCCTAGGATCGACTTATGGACCGGTCCGGTCCTAAGAAAGATGAAAGACCGATCTTTTTGGACCAGACCGGACCGTCCTAACCCTACGGTCAGACTTAAGTCCTTAAACTTATTATATACTTTAAGTCCATTTGATAAGACTTTTAAGTCTTAATACCAAGACCAGATCAGGACTAACTTTTCCAACCCTACCTGACACTGGTTTTGTTGCTCAGCAATTAGCCTTGAATGACAAGCAACCAAGTAGGTTCGTATCACGCCAATGAAAATGTTGTGAGAACTCCTGCAAGAGTTGAAATAGTTTCTACGGTAGTATCATAGTCGAACTTCAACATAGCATTGTGAAGTTTAACAGCTTCTCCACTTCATTCATTAAATAAAGTTTACTTGCCATTTTGTATTTATCAAGGATAGCTCTTCTTTATACCCTGTTTATTCTCAAAAATAGTATCAATTCATTTAAGGTAACCATCAATTTTCTTATTAAAAGGTTCCAATTCACACTCGTTCAGAAACCCCGGGTACGATCAAAAATATTCGAACGCTCTGCTTTCTGACAATACTTGACAAGTATGGTTATTATAAACTTGGCTCATTGGATTCGATTTCCCCGATGGCATTGGTCCCCGATGGCAAAAATTTAGCCTAATTAATGATATCAGATTTGGGTTACATCTGAAATTTTCTTCTGTCACCTAATTCTCGCATATCTATATTGGATTTCTAGGCAAAGATGGGCCCATCATGATAAAATAATTATATCAAAAAAGATCTGGAAAATCAAACTATTCAAATGAAATGAACGATATTATTCAACATGCTCCTCTTTGGGTAGTTGAACTTACAGTTTAGGCGCAAATCTCTTCCTATAATCCGTATAAATTATTTTTTTCGTTAATTTAATAATTACGAAGTTGCAAATAAAGAAGATAATTTTTAAAAATATCTTGATGTTGAACGAATCAATCCGAAATTTCAAAATTTAAACCATATAATAGAATATATTACCTTTCATCCCTGAACGTTACAGCCTTTTTGTTGTCGTTGTTGTAGTAACTGTTGTAGTTTCAGGACGAAAACGATTCAGATATTTGTATTTTTAACGAGCATTACTAATTAAATATTATTCTAAAAAATGGTTGTGGGAAATGAGGAACATAATATTATCAGAAATTCATCATTAACTTTTTAAACAGATATTATGATAAGTTCTTTCTTTGGTATGGTATGTCTCGTCTATTATAAAAAATTTTGCGAGAAGGTTTAATTGGATTAGATATATTTATCACGTGATTTAATATATATTTCGGATGATCTACCTGCACAAATTCTGTTTTGTAATTTACGCCATTTAACCTAATAAACCTACACAAAAAATCTTCAGGAAAAAAAAGAAACGTTTAAAATATACAGTAAATAAACGTCGATAAACTTACTTCGTTGCGGATTACTTATATGATAATCACATGCGCTTACGCACGTGAGTATGGAATAACAAGGATTTATTTTATAATTAGCAAACGAACATATTTCCTGTGTGGAATTATTGTAGGCTGATCTACCTAAAATTTCGTGATATAATCGCTATGACTTTTGGTTATTATAAGGGAGCAAGCGTAAAGAAACTTCATGTATATCACGAGGATTACTAAAGAAGATCAAATAACTGAACTAAATTAAGTAATGGGACCATAGAACAATAATGGCGAAGGAACAGATAGATAATAATGTATTGCAAGCTGTCTCTCAATTATTCTTTAATGCACTACTATTACTAATAAATTTGTTTACATTTTGCAAATTTTTTTTAAATGCCGTAGTATAAAATATATTTCCACATATATCCATCATGAGATGAATTATCACTAAAAAATGTAAAAAAATTTATATTTATGATCGATAATAATGTAACAGTTAAAAGCGTGAAAGCAATACTCACCAGATAATCCAATATTATTTGTTGTATCTCCACAGGTCAATGGTAAAATTATTTGGCGTTCCCTGGGGTACACCTCCAGGAGAACCATGGAAGAGCAAATTTGAAGCTATAGAAATTTGATAACCCGGCATTCCGGCAGCTGTACAAGCAATATCGTTAGGCTGTAAGAGGCCAGTAATTCTATTATTTTGTATTCCGGTATTAACAAAATAAGATGCTGGCTCACGATGGATGGGGCTGTTCCAAATGAAATTACGAGATTTGGTATTGTGTTTCGTACACTTATCATTGCTGGCGTGTTTGGTCGTGGGTTTGGCCTGTTTAGTGCTGGATTTGGGATCAGGTTATTACGTATATAAAGTATCACAACCATCGCAGCGGTGCCATCTTCTCGACGAGAGAATATCTTAAATGATAAATAAACTTGAATTAAATTGGTTTGTGTAGAAGCAGAAAATTATTCTCCCGCCATATAATCCAAACTTTCGAGAGACTCGATTTTTCCCACTTCTACGATCATTCTTGGCAGCGGTACGTGTCCAGGTTCATGTCGCGGAACTCTCTTTGGTATAACTGCGATATCAACGCAATACTCACTGTTATTACCAACAGTAATATCCATATCATTAAGAATAAAAAGTCGATTGCTCCAACTTTTTATAATACAACAAAATTCTCCCGTTAAAATTGAATGAGGCGGACTAGGCATTTCGTACGCGATAACTTTTCCCTTAATTAAACGAACATAAACGTTAAACCTTTTCCGTTCTTCAAGAAACTTGTGGTATCTTTCAAGTGATACGTCACTAAAAACTACAATTTCTCTTGACTCTGTAGTCTTTTTTATTGATTTCTCTTCAGCCGTGCCCCTTTCTGTTGTATTCTCCTTTATAACATCCTCCCTATCAAATTCAATCAAGGTTTTCTTTGCTAACTCAAACTTTTCTTCTAATTTGCTTATCGGCATTTTGAAAAAAGGTTCCATCAAAATGAATTATGAGAGTTTTTTTTATAAGAAATTATGATCTTCACGTGCCACGCGCTGATCATGTGATTTACCAGTATTAGGTATGGAAATTTCAAAACTTTTCATTTTAAAAGTTTTTCTTATATAATACTATAAATCGTAATAAATAGTAGTATGGCATTTGAACCTTCACAGTATACTATGCAGTAAACGTCCAATTCCTATTCATAGTTTTCTCTTCAATCACCACCTGTAAATAAATAAATTTTTTATGTCTTAGACAAAATAATTAAAAAAATGCTTCGGTAAAATTTTCACCTTCATTTTCTAAAATAATTAATTATTTGATTAAACAGTATAATAGAAAACAAATAAAGCAAATAGTTACTAATATATATTTATTTTAAAATAATAAAGCTTCAATTGAAAAATAGGTATTATTCAAATGGTCTTTAAATGTTTGAGGTATTGTTCATCTTAATTTGCAAAGTGTAATTTCTAATATTATTTTTTAATTAATCAACACCTTTAATTCACTTTGTAATTTTTTTATACTGTTGGTCTATTTCAATTAAATTAAGCATATAGTTAACAAAATAAATGATCTATTTAACAAGATTATTTTTAAATTTAAATTATTACCTTTGAACTTTTTCTGTAATATTATTAAGCTAATATATATCCTTATAAACTTGTGATCCTCTTCTACAATTTCAAAATTTGATACTACTTGTATTATTTGAAAAGTATTTTGTTTAAAATTGTTAATTTGTATTAATAAAATATTAAAAAAAAGATTAATAATGATATTTTGAACTTGATCAAAAAATTGAACAGGTACCATTCCATTTTCTGAATAAGATATTTATATATAAAAAATGGTTGAAAAAAGGCTAGATATCATATATCTAATGTAATACATTTATTAAATATTTATCATTCTTAAGGTAATTATTCTGCCTCTTCTTCTTAAATCATTTACTTCATTTTTAATAAAACTTTATCATATAAAGATTTTTTATTAATCAATTTAATCTAATAATCTTTTTACCTTCTAACATATTATAAAATTTTTTTAAAATTTATTATTTGTATATATATAGGCTCAGTAGTATATGAAAAGTAATATAAATTTGTTTTACTCTTTAATATTTTTTTAGGCTAATTATTAAACTTTGAATACTTTAATCTTAAACAATAATAATCGTAATACTTTTTGCTATTCTAATTTTTCTTTCTATTATAATATATTCTTTGCTAATGCAAAACTATCTACTCTATTATAATGTATACACAAATTTAAATATAAATAAAAACTTATATAAAAATATATTTAGTACTTTTTAATATGCTTAATATGCTTTAATAAATATATTATTTTAAAATTAAAAGTATATTATCATATTTTACACATAATCACAAAATCTAATGTTGTGAAAAATAAATATACCTAAAGATATGATAATAAATATTACTGATAAAAGTATATTTCTTATATTATTATATTTATATTAAAATTGAAGATAGAAATAAACTATTAAAAATGAGACAAGTAGATGTTAGTGTAAATATTTTCTCATTTTTTTTCATACTAATTATTGTATAAGTAAATTTTTTATTTTTATTATTTTATTTATTATTTTTTTATATTTTTAAATGATTTCAAAAGATTTAGAAGGAAATTAATCATATTTTATTAATTTATTCTTTTTTTGAAAATAGTAATATTATGATCATAAATATTTAAAATAATTTAAAAGGATTTTTAAGAGAAAAATAAATTATATTTTTATTATTATATTATTATTTTATTTATATATTTTAAATAGAAAATTAATTAATAAGTTTCAGTAATATTTTTTTTATATTTCTTGCAAATTATATTAGGATTTTATTATTAATAAATTTTAATATTTAATAAATTAATAAATAAATATATTGATTTATATGCTTATTTAACTAAATTAATACTAAATTAAAGCTAATTTAGGCTAATTTATAATTGTTTAAGTTCTAAATTAATGCTGAATTTATGCTAATTTTAGGCTGATTTATAGTTATTTAAGTTCTGAATTGATGTTAAATTGATGCTAATTTTAGGTTATTTAAATTCTGAATTAATGTTGAATAAATGCTAAATTGAGGCTAAATTTTAGGCTGATTTATGGTTAAATTTAAGTTTTAAATTGATAATAAATAGTTATATTTGATTGAAGTCAATTATTATTAATTAATAAGTATTTATGCTGATTAAAAATATAATAAATCAGCTATAAACAGTATCAAATTAGCTTAAAATCAGCCATTTAATTTCTAATTAATTTGGACTATTTTGACTAATATAATAGATTATTAAGCTTTTTAAAGTATAAAATTTATTTTTATCTATTATTTTATTATTTAAAAAATATATTAATAAAATATATAGAATACTATATTAATAATCTAGTTTATTAATTTAAGTTAACCTTATAAAAAAGAAATGTCTAAAAAATATCATCAAAAATGTCCTAAATTTATTCAAGTATATCAGAGAATATTCAGAAAATAATTATTATTTGTCCTAAAAAATGATCAAGTTTGTTGTTTGGTTTATTTTTTTTTTTTAATATAAAATATATTCAGAATATGTATTAAATTATATATATATTTTTCTAATACAGAAAATGTTCAGATGTGTATTGAAAATAAGTGAAGTTAGAATGTTAGATTACTTTCTATTATCAGAACATTTTAGTGAACTAATTAATTAAATTTTTAAATCTGTTGCAGAAAATACAATCTTAACAATGTATTGTTAATAAATTAATATTTTTAAAACTATAAAAATTATAATATTATTAATCATTTAATTTAATAGATTTAATATTTTTTAGAAGTTTTTTTGTTTATTTTAAATGGTATTTTATTTAAAAAATATATTAAAATAAAGTATAAATTCTATTTTATTTATTTTTTATTTATATATAATAATAAAAAGTAATATAAAAAATTTAACTATCTAAATATCCGCTTCTTTTTCTACTGCTTTTGCAGTTTTTTCAGTTAAAATAATTATATTAGTATATCTAATATCACCTTCACTTAAATTAAGTTTAGCTATATTATGTACAACTTGTGTTAACTAATACTATATTAAATTTGATGTCATTTTGATAGCAATATCATATTCAAGATAAATAAAATATCCTTCTTTAACTATATCAATTATATAAATAAAGTCTATTGCAAATTCAGATCGATCTTTATCTTAATACTCTGTAACTTCATAATTTTCAGCGTAAAATACTACACCTACCATCTGATTATCATTTTTATTTACTTTTTGTTTAAAAGCTTCATATAATAGTATAGATCATGGTATATGATTTTTAGCATTTTTATATAACTATTTTTTAAAACTATCTCAATCCTAATTATATATTCTTTGCACCTCAGGATTAAGATTTTTTTCTTTATATATATATGAATCAGTAATAAATAGATTTAAAAAATTTGTATAAAGACTATGATCAATTAATTTTTCTGAATCTGCATGAGTCTTTTGTCTACATTTTATTTTAAAATAAGCATCTACTATAAGTTTTATTTTATATCTAAAATAATCTGTTACATTTTTTTAACGATATTACAAATTACATCATCAACAATTTATCATTACATTTTAAAATAACTGATTACTTTTCATTAATAATTACTAAATCCTTTTTATTCTCTATATTTACACAAGTTACAAATTTGTGAAGATATTTTTCAGCTAAATTTGGCTTATGATTTACATTAAAATTATAAAGAATTTTAATAATTTCACGAAAATCTTTAGGAAAAATTTTGATTCAATTTTGTCAACTTAAAAATAAATCTTTATAAAAATCTTTATCTTTATTAATAGTTACATATCTATTAAATGTAGATACAAGATTCTATTAAAATTAATAATAAATAAAATAAATAAATAAATAAATAATTTTTTAAAATATAAAAATATATTAATCCTAATAAAACTTAAGTTAGCATATACTAAAAGCATATGTAGGAGAAAATATACAATTCCAAAGCGATATAGATATAAAATTATATTACAAATCATGTGATTTATAATTTAATTTTAATGGTAACTGATCTATATATTCAAAAGTTTATTCCTATAACTTAGAAAATTGAACATACTTATTCTTCACATTCTAGCATTGATTTTTCACAAATTAGAGATTTTATAATGAGCCTTTATTCAATTTTACTTAAAGGATTAAAGGATTGTAATTAATTACTAAATTAGTAACTTTGTTATTAATCAACCATGCTTTAAATCTATTTGGTTTTCTAAACAAAACTATATGACGTTCATAAATAAATCCATTTAAAATTTTACAAATTTTTTCTGATAAATCTTTGAAAGAAGGTATTTTAAAAGTTTGAATAAAAGAAAAATAGAAGATAAACAAATTGGTTTGTATAAAAAAAAGGATTAAAAAGTAAGAAGTGTTTATTTTTGCTTTTTTAAAAAAAGTTTACTTTTATATCAATTATTGTTATGCTAATTAACATTATAAATTTGTAAATATATGCATATAATAATATGATTAATTAATCTTTGATTGATTATTATTAAAACTGGTTACCAAAAATAAATTAAAATTAAACAATAATACATATCTTTTTGTCTTCTGCATAAACATATTTTTATATCTGTTAAAGGTATAATAATTTATTTAGATTATTTTAAAATAGAATTTCAATTAAAAAAATATAAATAATAATAATCCTTTAATAGTTCCCTTGTAAAAGTTTTAGAATTTCAAAAGATAATTTCTATAAAGAAAAAAAAAAGAAACATTAATAATATTTTACAAAAAAAATTTAAATTGAGTTTAAAAAAAAATAATAGAGCGAAATTTAAAAATTAAGGCAGAGTTTAAAAAAATATAATAAAGTAGAGTTTAAAAAATTAAAAGAGAGTAATGAAGTGGAGTGCAAAAATTTAAGGCAGAGTTTAAAAAAATATAATAAAGTAGAGTTTGAAAAATTAAAAGAGAGTAATGAAGTGGAGTGCAAAAATTTAAGGCAGAGTTTAAAAAAATATAATAAAGTAGAGTTTGAAAAATTAAAAGAGAATAATGAAGCGAAATGCAAAAATTTAAGGCAGAGTTTTAAAAAATATAATAGAATGAAATGCAAAAATTTAAGGTAGAGTTTTAAAAAATATAATAGAGCGGAGTTTGAAAAATTAAAAGAGAATTTAAAAAAAATATAATAGAGCGAAATGCAAAAATTTAAGGCAAAATTTGAAAATTTAAACAAAGTTTTAAATAATTAAAGTGTTTAAAATTTTTTTTTTTAAAAAAAAAAAAAATTTAAAAAAACTTTTCAAAAAAAGATGATTAATCAATATATATAAAAGATTAACAAAAATAATTTACTAAATAAAGAATACTAATATTTATATAATTAATAATTTATACATGTAATTATGCATATAAATTATATTTACCAAATAGAATTTTTAACGATCAACAAACAAAAATTTTATTTTATAAAAATTTTTATTTATATAGCTTTATTTATTATATATAGTCTTGTCTTACATAATATTTCTTTTTCTAATTCATCTATAATGATAAATAATTATAAAAATTAAAGCAGTGATTTTAAAATATAATTGATTTACATGTATAAAAATGATTAACATGATTGATATTTATGCAATTTAAATAAAACCAATTAAAATCAAAATTTTTATTATTATTTATTTTTATTTTATTTTTTATTTTTAATTTTTTAATATCTCTAAACAATTTTTTAAGAGAAGTTTTTCATTAATATCATTACTCAAACTGTATTTTATACTATTGTTCTTACTATAATTATTATCTCAATACAAGATATATTAAAATAATATTCATTTTACAAAAATTAACTTCAACAAATTACTGTTTACAGTACCTTTTATTCTATTTAAGAAATAAAAAAATTTTAATAAGATCTGTATAATTTGTATTCATTGAAATAGATTATTAGCATAATAAAAAAATTTTTTTATTTAAATTTTATACAATATCTGAATTTTATAGATATTTTATTTGCAAAGCTGAAAATTCAGAATTAGGTGGTAAATTAGTTTTAATAAACATCTTTAGAAGGCATAAAAAAAAGAATTAAATTGAAGTATAAGTATAAATAGATAAAATATTATTTTTTTAAAGAATTTAGAATACTTTGATGATAATAATAATTTTTTAGAAAAAAGGTATGTAGGTTATTAGAATTTCATTTCCTTTAATGTGATGCAAAAATTTACTAATGAATGAAATAATAAAAGCGATAATTAAGATAATTTTATAAATAAAATAGACAGAACACAAAAATATTATTACAATAATCATGATTTTAATAATTTAAGTAATACAAGTGTTTATTTAAATAATACTAAAGATAATGATAATTCAAATAATTTAAGTGATACAAATGTTTATATAAATTATGTAAAGGATTATGATAATTTAAATGATTCAAGTAATACAAATTATTTGATTTACCTTCAACAATATTTTTATATTCATTTGTATTAAATATAATGCATTTAATATTTGAAAATATTGTAAAATATATGTTTAAACATTAAAATAATACATTTTTTAGTAACAGCACTAAAAATAATGGATTGTATATTCTTAATAATATTATATAGAATAAAATTAGAAATTTAATGCATAAAACTCAAAAAATATTTCCATTTTATCTTGGACGTCTACCTCAAAATATTATTCTTCATCATGCTAATTATAAAATTGAAGAACAGATAGCATGGATTACAATATATTCATTACTATTATTAAAAAATAGGCTTCTAATAATATATTATGAAGATTAGGCTTTATTTATTAAAGTAATCAGATTATGCAAAAAATTATATTTGTTTAGTGAAAATATATTCAAAATTCAAACATTATTATTAGTTTTTTATAAGCATTATGAAAGGTAAATATATAATAAATATATACTTAATTTTTATTCCTAATAATACTATAAACTAATACTTTATTTAATATTATATAAGGAATATTACTATAATATTAAAGAACATGTTAGTGCAATAAAACTTTATTTTCATTATTTATTACATATTGCAGATAGCATTAAAAATACAGGTTCTTGTTGGACAACATGATAATTTTCTATAGAATATATTTATGAGATGCTGCTTTTATTAGCAAAATCTTGTATACATTCTTACAAAAATATTATTAATAATATACATCTTATGAAATTAATTAATTACCTTCTTTATTAATATCTGACTTGTTTACCAAAATTACCTTCAAAAAAATATGCTAATAATTTAGTATATTCCAATAAATATTATCAAGAAGAATTTTATTTTCTTATAAAAAAACATATTCTTTAATAAAATCAGCTTAAAAAAATAAAAGAAAATCTTTTAACATCATATGATATGACTGATCAAAACTTAAATGTATGTATTTAACTAAATATTATATTATACAATCAACTCTTGTTATAACGAACTCTATGTCCTAGACCTCAACTTCGCTATAAGGCTATAGTGAAGATTTTAAGAGATTTGATTGGCCAATTCGCTATAACAAGAGTATTTTTATTATATTTGTTCAAAAAATTCGTTATATCAAGAGTTCGCTATAACAAGAGTTGACTGTATATTGAATTTTTAATTATTTTTTATTTTTTAATATAATTAATTTATTTAGAGTCTTTTAAAAAAAGGTATAATATTTAGATGTATATTAACTAAAGATAAATATATTATTAGTTCAAAATGGATTTATAAGAATAATGATTAGGCTAGAATTAATTATACTGTAAGAATAAATATAATAAATTTTATGTTATATTATATAGAATTAATTAATATATAATAAATTTTTAAGTATAAATGGAAGTTGATAAGTAGGCAAAGTTTAAATATCAAGAACCTGAATTTATAACAAAGATTTTTTATGAAATTATTGAAGTTTTTTTTATATAACTTTAATGGTGAAAAGGAAATATTAGCATATATTTATTGAACAAAATCAATTACCGAAGATAACTTAAGTATATTATTTTTTAATGGATTTAGTTATTATGATTTTATAAAGATATTAGCTATTGATTAATGTATTAGGTTTTTTTCAATTAGGTAATTAATATTATATTATAGATAAGAATAGTTGAAATTTCATAAAATAATATTTTACTTTATTCAAAAAAATATATATAAATAATAATTTTTTTCAAAAATTTTTCAATAAAATTTTTTATAATAACATTTACATTATATGGATTGATTGCTAGAAAAATCAGGTTCTGGAAATTTTTTAGCGAAATTAAGATTTTTATTGCATTTTAGTTTTTGGTGTTATTAGATTAAAATGTATTAAGCTTTTAATTTTAGTCAAAAATTTCTCAGAACCTGATTTTTCTAGAAATACTCCCATATGTATCAATTTTCTATACTACAAAATTTATATATTTATAATATTATAATTGATTAAATTATCTTAATATAATATAATTATATTTAGTTAAAATCTAAATTTGTAATTAGAACTGAAAAATTTTGAATTCTATTTTCAGCCTTGTTTGTAATACTTCTCATGATTATTATTATATAGATACATAAAAAAGCATGAGATAAATCTACAGATATATTGTGTACTTGTAAAACTCCTCATGGTTATTATTATATATACATAAAAAAGCATAAGATAAATCTACAAATATATCATATTCATCTTTATTAGATATTAATTTTATTTTAATACATTATTTCTTACTTTGAAAGTTTTATTTTATGTCAAAGTAATAAATAAAAAAAAATTTGGTCAAACTAATTCTATTTATAATTTTAATCAAAGTATACTTATTTTATAAATATTTTATATTATTTTCTTTATCATATAATTGATTTTTAATTATTAATTATTTTCTTTATATTAATAATAGTCAATAGTGTAAGATTTATAACGCTAATTAAAAGTTTTAAGTGAACAAAATAAAAATTTGCTTAAATAACTTAAGCAAAGTCAAAATATTATATTAGAAGAATCTAATCAAAATGTATGTAATTTTAATATAATTTAAAAAATTTACCTAAAATGAAAACTAACCATAAATATTATAATTATCAAGAAAATCTTTAGTTACATTTATCATATCAGCATTTTTTAATATATTTGTATCTAATGCTATTGTAGAATCTTCAAGTTAGAGATTATATACATCAATATCAGATTCTACTTTGTCAAATATGACAGTAGTTAGTAATAGTATTCCAAAATCTTATAAAAGTAAAGCTAAAATATTTTTAAACAGTTAAAATTACAAAAAGTTATTTATCAAAGTTATTGTATAAGTTAAATTCAATTTTATAATAAAGTATAATAATTAAAATTAATATATTTAATATTGATATTTTATAAAGTGATTTGTGTAATCTAATTAAAGTTAGAGTATTAGATTTAAATAAAACATGATGAGACCAAAACATGAAAAAAATTTTAAATCTTATTAAAATGGTAAAATTTATTTTTAAATAATTGGAAATTTTAGATTTTTTAATTTATTAATATATTATACTATTAGTTCAAATAAAAAAATCTCTCTTTTTCTAATTGTATTAATAATTGGACTATAAAAGAAATAGCATAAAGTATTATTAACAACAAGTATAAGTATTATTATTATAATTAATTAAAACTATTTTATTTTAACTTTCTTTTTTACTTTTTTTAATTTAGGTGAATATTCACAAGATAAGGAAAAAATACTAAGGCAAATAAAGATCAAAAGCAAGATGGAGAATTATAAGATGAAAATGAAGGTCAAGTGCAAAATAGTAAATCATGAGATGAAGATGAAGATCAAATGCAAAATAACAAATTACAAAATAAAAATAAAGATCAAATGCAAGATAGTGAAATAGAAATAACAAAAAACAAAAATAAAAATCAAGAATAAAATGATGAAATAGAGATAGTGTTGAATAAAGATTAAGAAAATAATAAAATGTTATCTAATACAAAAAAGAGATCTTAATATAATAAGATAAAAATAATAATATATTAATTAATTGAAAAAATATTGTATTAATAATAAGTTACTTTATATTTAATAATAATTTACCTTTTTAGAAGAAAAGATCACTAGTTACTGCAAATACTAATCAAAAGTCAAATTTATATTTTAATGATAACGATTATGAATTATCATTACAATAAGTTAGTATAAATTTTTCATTAAACTGTATATTTATAATATAAAATTTGAATATTAAATTTGAATTTTTTTATATAGGATCTCAATGTTTTTAAATATGAAGCAGTAGCATCTGATAAAAAAGGTAAAAATGGTATAATTAAAAATAGAAATAATAAGCAAAAAAGAGTATACAAATTAAATAATAATAAAAAGCAAAAAAATAAAGAAATCAAAGGTAATAATGAACAAAAATCTCATAGATTAGTAGTAAAAGAGTTAGTAAGTATATATAATATTATTATTTATTAATTTTTTTTTTTAAAAAAATTCTAACATTTTTAATTATTAATTTTAAAAATTATAAAAATTTATTAGATCATAATGTAAGATTAAAGTATAAAGTATTATTTTTGCTGATTTTAATGTAAAAAAAATTTTTTTGATTAGTTATAAAATTTTGATATTGATCAGCATTCGGTAAAATGAGTAATTGATTTTTAGTTTTGATAAATTAATATTTTAACTTTTAAGAAATTATATAAAATGATATAATTTATATATAATTTGAATTACTTTAATTTATTATTTAATTATTAATAATTATATTATTTTTTAACTAGTTCTTAAAATCTTTAAATTTTTGTATAACTATAAGCTGGCTAAGTTATTTTTAGAAAATATGATTTTGTGAGTTCACATGATTGATTTATACTATTATATTATATAATCAATGTTTATTTGTATTTAAGCAATATTTATTTTTATTTTTGTTATTTTTGTTTTTTTTAATAAGTTAATAATAATAATTGTTTTTTCTCTTTATTAAACTTTTTTAGATTTATTCAAATATGTAGTTACAAATAATAATATTGAAGATTTCATAATAAATTTTTTAGATGCATTGTTATTTATTTAAATATGTAATAATTATAGTTCTTTTTTCTTTCAAAAATAATAATATGAAATGTTTTAATGGTAAGAAATAATTTGTGTTTGTTATTTAGTTTAAATATAATATTTTTAAATTAGAAAATGCTAATATTAAATATCTTTTTATTGTGAAGACTTTTTAGATATATTTTTTGTACATTTCAGTTGTTATTTATTTTATATATATTATTATTAATTTAGTATTATAACTTTTTTAGATTTTAATTAGCATTTTTTAACATAAATAGTTCTTTCAGAGATTATAAAGTTAGTAGTAATAACTCCTTCAGATTCATATAAAATTTCTGAAGCAGTAATATTAAAATTTTTTATAGTGAGAATCTATTTTTCAGATATATCATTTGTTATGTATATTATTTGTTTAATTATATTGTTATTAAATTATTATTTATAATTTTTTTTATTTTAAGAATAATATTATTTAAGATTTTAGTGATGAGAATCTTTTAAATATATTTGTTTACAAATTTACTAATTTGTTTGATTATGATGTTATTAAATTAATATATTTATTTTTATTTTAAGGATACAGTTAACTCTTTATACAATGAATTTTGATATAACGAATTTTACAATATAACGGATTTTTAGTATTAGACAGATTTTTAAATATAAAAAAACCCTTACTATATTAAATTTAGTAATTAAAAATTCATACTACGTTTAACAAATTAAAGTCAAAAAATTTTATATATAAAATGACTTTTTTTATAACGAATTTCTCTATAATGAATTTTTTTTTGATACAATGAAGTTTTACTTAAAATGAATTTTACTAGATTTATGTATATAAAATTATGTAGTTCTTTATATCTAGTTCTTAAATAAAATTAAAAAATGAATAAATATTCACGTTATGCATTGTGTCTTATATTTCATATTTTTTTTACATATTTATTTTTACGTGTTTTTTTTCTTTGCATAATGCTAATAATGCCAAAAGTAAACTCAAAGAAACAACTTAATCAACTTATTAACAAACAAGATAAACTTTTAAAAAAATAAAAGTCTCTTACAGCTGCACAAAAAAAAGAACTTTGTTTAAAAAAAATATCATCACTATTTTTAAAATAAAAAAACTTGGCTAATAAATATGACGTTAGTGAAAGCATCATATGGGCTAATTTGACTCCATTCGATTTTATCACTTTAGTGATTAGGATTATATCCATTATATGTATCAAAATTTTAATTAATTACAGATTTGTAATACAGTAAATAGACGTGTAATAAGGCTGATCTTATTACGAAATAA
>CAJVPP010001980.1:0-16905 GCA_910592005.1 Funneliformis mosseae
TGCTCAATTGTAACTATGATTTGATTGGTTACTTTTTTTTCCGATCCGAACAATCCGATCTAGAACTGAACAGGGCTTATATTTCCTTAAAAAACGATAATAGAATAGAACTTGTCTAATTTCGTTAAAAAAAAAAATGATTCAAAGATCGCGTGATTATTATATTGTGTATCGTATAAATTCTTTCGAATTAATATTTTTTTTTCAAAGATATTCATTAGTATTTTTACTTGTACATTACTCTTACTGTCAAAAATTTACAAAAAATTCTTCAATGATGTAAAGGAGTTGGATTGAGATGAGATTTTATTAATCAAAAAAAAATATTTTCAAAGTCAATTTGTACACTTAATCATAAGAATTTCTTTATGATATATTTTATTTTATTTTTATTTTGACTCACCTAGATTAATATGAAAGCAGTTGCAGTTTATAAATAATTTAATTCGACACTCAAACGATGTCTTGATCTACTCACGTTTTAAATCATCAACTTAATGCTGATTTCAAAGTTCAACCGTCCAATAATCAACCGAATTTATCTCTTTTATTTTTGACTTTATCAAAAACATTAAATGGCGTATAGATTGAATGCAAACAAAGTAATAAAATCCTATAAAAAAAAATTGTCCAGGAAATGTTATCGAAAATGTCCGAGTGCATGTAAAAAATGTCAGGAAAATGTCAAAATCGTCCGGAAAGCGTACCAAAACATGATGGATTTCGGGCATCACGTGATGTCTTGATATTGTCCGGAATTTATACCGAAACATGGTAGTATCCGGACATTATTTGGACAAATTCCAGAATTTTTTTTTTCATAGGGAATCAAATGCTTTTTAACTTTGATCAACCTAGAAATTTACAATCGATAAAATAATGCAAGCATTTGCAAATAATGTATTCAATTAATATTAGTTTAGAATATTTTTTTTAACTGTACACTTTGCTTCAATTCAACATATTACACGTGACAATAATCAGAATATTGTGCAGAAAAAAAATTATATTTATTTTATAATGAATAAATAGTCTATATTTCGGATAAAAGATTTAATTAAAATTGGAGAACATGAAAAAAAAAAAAAAAATTAATCGGTAATTGTTTTTGTTCTGTACATTACATAATTAAAGTGTGTTGTGTAATACATGTTCAATATTATCCTAAAAATCGATATAAAAATGATGTTTATGTGTACCTTTCATTTTAAATTTATCTTTGTTGAAATGATTTGCTAAAAATGTTAAATGCGAAATTAAAAATGATGGAAGACGAATGTGTTGAAAATGATTTTAAAAATGTATTTAAAGAAAAAAATTTGATATTGAAAGTGTGAAATTTTTGTAAGTTATAAATCAAAAGTTTTAGAATTTGATATTATTGTGATAAACTGGATTACAGTTTATAAAAAAAAAATATAAAATAAGAAAAAGTGAAGATAATGCTTTTTTGTTATTTGGTGTTGCATTTTGAATAATAAATACTGATAAAAATTTATTTTCGCGAATGGCGTTTGACAATAACAAAGTTATAACAATTGTAAATCAATAAAAATTAAATTTCACGATTTACGAAAATTTATTTTGATATATAAAAATTTCAAAGTGAAATTTGGATTTAAGCTTTGTTGGTTGCTTGAGGTAGTAGACCAATTAATGTTGTTGATAGATGATAATATCTAAAAATAAAAAAAAGGGCCAACGCGTGAGTAATTACTCAAAAATCCGCATTCCACGTCTGCATAACAGAACTATTCCGTGGACTCTTTCATCACTCACAAATATACAAAGTATCATTAAAACTTAATTATTTGATATCAAATAACATTGAGCGCAATAAGTACCTTTTTTCAATAATTTGAAAAATTCTTGGCGCAAAAAGTCCTTCATTATCGTTTAAGTGGCGTAGCGGTATCGAAAAGTCCGTTTATAGTCAATAAATGAAATTCCAACAAATTTTACGTTACTACTTATCAAGATGTGACAGCAGAATGTGATAAACTATATATTTTATTTCCCATTCATTGAATATCAACCGTATTTTGGTCGTACTGAAGCCCGTAAAAATTATTAACGGACGAATTTAGTAATAAAATAGACAACAATTCCAGAATAGTTCGTGCTACTATTTTGGAAGGAAAATAAATTGGGAGTCAATGAAAGGCAATAGTTGACTGTTATAATGTAAACTGCTCATAAAACGAATATTTCAAATTGTTTTTATTCAATGTAATTTAAGATACTTAATTAAATCATGAATTCGATAAATAATAGGATAATGAAACTTGATCAAATTTGGTTGAACCAGTACAAAATGATAAATATATAATAAATATATTTTGTATATGGAGCTCAATGTTTTGATATTAGTTAATATATAGTCTCGACCATTTATTGATTTATAAGTTTCGACTAATATAATTTCATGGTAACAGGTTTTTGCCCACAACCTTAATTTTAGAGGACTTATTATTTCATAAAAACATCATAAAAGAAATTATGCACTTCTTGACAAAATATGTCTCTATGGATTTCATCACAATATGATTTTTTAAATATCGATTAAAAATTTGCGCGCAAATTTGGTTGTTTTGTTCATTTATAGAGATGGTCAGCCGCACTTTCGGTCTTTGTTGAAAAAAAAATTATGAAATTTTTGTTGCTTTACAGGATTTGCAAAGGTTCTATTGTATATGCTCTAAATACTACTACAGTCAGAACTCGTTATAACGAACTATGTTAACAAACACTTGATATAATGATCACTTAATGAATTCTCGTTTAAACGATTTTTTTTAAAATTGTTTTTTCTATATTAAAACATATAAAAATCGTTATAATAAACCGGGGGATCGTTATATCGAGTTTTGATTATTCATAACTGAAAAAAAGCGAACATGTCAACACTAAAATAAGCGTGGATTGTGTATACAGTAAATATAGTTAATTTGTTCTCGATTAGTTTTGGTCTGAAGTCAAATTATAAATAGCGGAGTCCAAACTAACTAAATTTCGAGATACTGGTTTCATTTATAAAATTTATCTAGACATGAATCGACTTATTGGATTTATATCAAATTTTGCAATTATGCTGTATTATAAAATATGGGGCGCAACCCTATTAATTTTCCAAAAAAAATTCCAAAAACTGCGACTAAATTTATTATTTCTAAAGAATATTTGGCGTAAGTGGATTATATAATAGAACCGATCGTAAATATATTTCTTTTACAATTTAGCAAATTAATAAACAGCGTTATGGGATTATTTAAGATCCTATTACAGGGATTTTGAAATAATTACGAATAGTTTATTGATTAACAATATTTTTTTCGATACAAATATATAATTCTTTTTATAAAAGTGGAAAAATATTATAAGAATTAAGTTAGTTAAATTTATAAAGCCACTTGGATAAATTATCATATTCAAGAGACTAGTTTGAGCTAACTTTTGAATTAAACAGCAAATTTACTTAAAATACAGTAAATTACCAAAGATAATTAATCCATGATTTACGATCGACATAGTAAATCATATGATTCGTAACGTGATTTTAATAGCAAACCTTTAGCTTTCAAATGGATTACGAAGCATTTAGTTTATTAAATCAAATATTTTTTTTTTGGCATTCACCCCTTTTTACTGGTCTTTTCTGCAATGTGTAACTTTGTATAAATATTTCATAAATAAGATAATACAACAACAGATAAGTGTATCTATCAAGTTCCAAATTGTATGAAAAGTATCAGGATAATATAGAGTCATTTAAAATATTCAACTCAACTTATCAGACATAATGTCACGATATCGAGTCTAGCCAGTGTTGGCATATGACATAGTCAAGTCAAAAATTTTCAAGTCATACTGTCATTTTCATAAAGTCATATGAAAATCACATGACATATACAATTTCAGCCAGCTTTATAAATTATTTTATTTTCGTTCCAATGTGTGAAATAGATTAAGTGCTTATCTTTGTCCTTGTACAATGGGAGGAAGAAAGCCGTTATTTAATGATAAAAGTTCGAAAGCATTAGGAGCTCGCGGTGGCCCACAACAACTTCGGTCATCGCATTTTCGCAAATCGAGACAAATTTGCGAATGGCGATCGATTCAATCCCACGTCCTTTCTTCAATATCCGAAAATACAGTATGATCATGTTTTTCAAATATGTATATGACAAGTCATATAAGTCATAAAGTCATATGATATCATATGCCAACACTGAGTCTAGCAGGAAGAAGTATTGAATTAGGGACTTTAAAATAAACAATAATACAATTGTGTTCAAAATTATCTGGAAAAACCTGAAACCTTAAACCTTATTTGGTCCAATAATAGCTTTGCTATTTAACAAATCATATTTTAAAATCCTGTTAACGTTAATCCTGTTAATCTAATTGTTAAATTTTGTGATAATCATAACATATCATTAAAATTTTATAATGTTTGCTGTATTTGATGCTGATGAAAGTCAATTGTCTCTGTGTTGATATTTATTTTCATCAGTACATCTGCCAAAATACCCGGGATATTAATTACATTTGATGACGAATTCCATTAATAAACTGGTTACTCGCGAAATATAATATCTTCACCGTGCTTTATGATTTTTCCTTCCAACCAACAGTAGCTCAAATTCTTTTTAATATGTGCATCAGGTTATTTTGTGTTATTATTTATATTATCTTGTAATGCGATTGTCGATTCGCGTAACACAAGCAATGCGATTACTTAATAATCTCATTAATTTAAATGTTTTACCAATCTAATTCATCTAATGATATCGCTACGATTTCATTTGAGCCTAAATTTTAAAGTTTGACAAATTTAGGGCACAATGGTCACATATGCAATGTTCAATAACTTGATAGCTCACAATGATGCTTCGTCATCATTTTTGGAATTTCCGCACCATCAAAATTACATAATAATCCATAAATGACATGACATTTTTTATTAAAAAAAAAAAATTCTATGATTAAATAATCATTAGTTAAATGGATTGTATTGTTCGACAAATTTATTCTAATAGGACCCTCAAAATTAGTAAAATAGGATGCATATGCATCGCTGCAGTGAAGATCTATTACCAGATTTCAAAGTTTAGTTTACCACATTTTTACCAAGATAATCAGAATAAAGCTTGCAAAGCAGCCACGTTCCTTAACCTCTTGGAAATCCTTGGCCGAATATATCCCTTTGGGAAGTTACCCTACGCCATGCATTGTCGATCAATAATTTATGTGGTTAGAAAATACAAATTAAATCGACAAATTGAGATGAACAATTCATTTTCCCTTTATGGAAAGCTTCAGCCATTTTAAAAAAAAAAATTCCATAAAAGGGGTCCGTTTCTCACCAAACAAAAAAAAAAAAAAAAAAAAAAAAAAAAAAATTATTCATCTTTTACGTGAGTTATGGAACCAATAAAATTTTTAACGGAAATCGTTTTAAAGGTTGTTGAATTCCTCGCAGATGATATTACAACTTTACATTCATGCATTTTAGTAAATAGGGAATGGTGTAAGATTACTATTCCAATTTTATGGAGTAATACGTTTAGACAAATCAAACCTTTTAATAACGTATATTCTCCTGAAGAAAATCAGATCATCTCCACTTATATAATGGAACTTTCCGACAAATCAATCGATTTGTTGAACGGTTATGGAATTAGATTTCCGGCGACTTTAACTCAACAAAAGATGTTATTTGACTATTCAAAATTTTTACGACATTTGGATATGTATCGTTTAAAAATGTTCGTCAGATCTTGGCTCTACTTTACAACAAGGGACACAATAAGACGTTATACGTCCGATCAGATTCAGAAAATGTCTATTGTTTTATTAAATCATTTCCTACGACAAACTCCGTATTTAATTTCTTTGAAATTTACGAATTCAGATACGACGGAACCTATCATTACGGCCTTAAAAGATATACCCGAGGCGAGAAGTTGTTTATCAAAATTGAAAAATCTTAAGCAATATTATTGTACACATCCGGCCAAGACTGCCTTATTTTCACAATTAGCAAAGTATTCATTGAATATCGAATACCTGGATATAGCGATTGATTCACAAATATCAGAATTGTTAACATTAATATTCGCTCAAAGAAATTTAAAAAGATTATCGATTCGTTATAAAGGCGCTATCTTATCAAATGTTGAACTTTGGGCCAATGATGAAACGGGTCCCGTAATGCCACAACGAGAAATTTTAATAACTCATCTGAAATTGGAAACCGTTAATTTTCCTTTATTAGCCCTTTATAAATTCGAAAACTTAATAGAACTAGATTTAAAAACTTGTGGTTATCAAGGATACAGTAAAGATGATTTAAATCATTTCTCAACAGCTTCATTTAAACATTTAGAAATATTTTCCTTTGAAAGTAAATATCCCATCTATTTAGAATCTTTTGCCGGGTTAATAAGAAGTTCGGGGGAAAATTTAAAATCTTTAACATTACATGGGTGTCAGATAGAAGATCCGGAGAACGCTCAAAAGCTTCTCGTCTCATTGGCGAATTATTCACCAAATATAATGTTTTATGATGGACCTATATTAGAGGATAATATTTGTGAACTAGAATCAATGTTGGATAATTGTAATAAATTAGAAACACTTTTCCTGCATCCATCCATTTCAAGATGCTTTGCTCCTACTCCTTCGATTAATTTTGATCCTCTATTTAACGTTATAACTCATAACAAATATCATAAATTAAAATGGTTAGCCATAATACATGCCTGGCAAATTTCAGAGGATGCTTTGCTAGATTTCTTTGAAACTCACAAGAAGAAGAATGTCGGTCCTATTAAATTTAACTATGAAAGAACTTGCACTGTATTTCATGGTATAAGCTCAATTTGTACTAAATATAATTATATGGGTGTGGGTCGGGATTGTAAACTTATTTTTTTTTCCAAACATCACCTTTAGGCTAATTTATATGTTGTTCAATATCTTTTTTTTTTTTAAAAAAAAAAAAAAAAAATTATATAATAATAATAATAATAATAATAATAATAATAATATGGTTAATATTTTTGTTAATATTTTTGTTAAGCTTTATTTGTATAGATGAGGAATTTACTTCTTGTGAACTATTAGTGGATTCAAATGTGACATATCATTTCATGTTCATTTCATGTTCTTTACACGTCTTTGATCAGTTAATTAAATGACGAGATGAAGGCGCAGCAATTTACATATAATAAATGTTTCGTGAGGTCAATTTTTGTTCACACGTTTATAATAAAAATGTAGATGTAAAAAAGATAATTTTACAATATGATATCACATGTTTAAAGTATCACTCAAGAATATTATTTAAAAATTTACAGTAAAAATGTCATTACATTATATTAATTTTTAAATTATTTTTTAAAAAAATATACTATATTATAATAAAAAAAAAATTAAACTTTTTTAATTAATTAATAAAATATTTAATTAATAATAAAAAGAATTATCTGATTGAAATAATTAAAAAATTCTTTTGAATTAAATAATAAATATTTTGTTTGATTGAAATGATTTTTCAGTCTAAATTGAATGAAAAAAAAATATAAAATAAAGAATTGCAAATTAAATAATTTAAATTCATATAATTTGAAATTAAACTGAATTGAAAATATTCAGATTTATATGAATATCTTTAAAGCTTCAAATATTTAAAAAATTTTAATTAAAATCTTTCTTGATATATAAATCAGTTTGATTTATATTAGCTTTTTTAAGATGATAATATAATGGTTATAGTGACATTATTATAAAATTTAAAAATATTATTTTATATCTTATAAATTAAATAAATTTTATAATAAATATTATATTTAATTAAACTCTGATCAAATTGAATCAATCAAATTATCTAATCTAAAAAATCAGATCAAATTTAAAAATTTTTTTAACTTGATTTAAATTTCATTTAATAATTTAATCAACAAATTAAATTTATTTAACTTATTCAAATATAAGCTAATTAAACAAAATTTTATATTTTACTAATTTAATAATATTAAATATAAATAAATTATAAAGAATAAAACAAAATGTTCATTTATTCAAAATATATAAGAAAACCTTTTATTTTTAGATAAAATTATATTAAAATCATAATAAAAAATATAATAAATTTATTTTGATAAAATGAAAATTAAAAAATATAATAAAATTATTTTAAAAAGAATTTAGTAAGCATTTATAATTCAAAAATTTAAAAAAAAATTTAAAAAAACCTATAAAAATAACTTCTTTTAAAAATCTAAAAAAAACTAATTAATAAAATAACTTATTTAAAAATCTAAAAAAATAATTCTAAATTAAATAAAATAAAGTAATTAATAAAAAATTATTAAAAAAACTAATTAAAAAAATTAAGATTAAAACAAAATTAAATAACTAAAATTAGATTAAAAATTAAAAAAAATTTTAATAAATAAAAAAATATTTATTAAATTTATATAATTAATTTTTGCTAATTTGATTTATAATTAAAAATGATACTATAACTAATGATAGATAAGTATTAAAAAGTAATAACTAATTATAATTTTATTATATTTATAATTTATTCTAATAGTTAACTTAAATTTTATCAAATTCAATCATAAATTAATTTAAATCCAAAAATTTATTAATCTGAATTTTTCAAAAAAAGATATGATAAATTATTTAAGTATAATATGAGAAGTAATCTATTAAAATTATGTTACAAATCATATAATTTATTATGTTTATATCCCAATTTTAATAATAAACCTCCTATATTATTATTAAATAACTAAATAATTAATCTATTTATTTTATAATCAATTTTAAATTATTAATAATTTAAAATAAAATGTAATAATAATTATTAAAATACATTAATTAATAATGAAAATTATTAATCATTTAAATAAATTTTACTAATAATTTATGAAATTTATTAATAATTAGTAGAATAAAATTCATTAACACATTAATAAATTTATAAAATAATTATATTTTAATTATAAATAATAAAATTATTTTAAATTAATAAATAAAAATTAAATTTAATTAATTAAAAATAAATTTCATTATTATAAAAATAAATTTCATTATTTTAAAAATAAAGTTTATTATTTGAATTTTATTATTTTATAAATTAATTTATATTTAAATATAATTTCTTAATTAAAATAAATTTATTTTTTAAAAAAATTTTCAATAATTTAAAAATAAATAATATTTTTTTTATTAATTTTTTATATTTATTTATATAAATTTTTTTTTTTAATTTTTACTAATATTTTTTTAAAATAAATCTTTATAAATTTTTTTTTTTAAATTTATTTTAAAATAAATTTTCTTTATAAACTAATATTTTTTTTTTAAAATATCTTTTAATATTAAATAAAATAAATTTAAATAGTAATTAAGTATTAAGTTAAATATTTTTATCTTATATTTATTTTATTATTACCTCTATACTCAATTCATTAAACTTAAGATAAATATTAACTTAATAATAAGAAATAATATATAAAATTAAACTAAATTATTATAAGACAAGTTTTATTATAATTAACCTTTATATTTATAATAAATTAGCTAAGTTAAACAATTCTAATCTTAAAAATCTGTAAAACTTAGATTTTAAATATTTAACTTTAATGTTTAAGTTTTATCTTTTATAAGGATAATTTATAACATATTTATATAAATATAATTATAAGAATACTGCTATTTAATATTAATTTATAAATTAAATTAAAATATTAAAATATTAAAATTATTTTTATAAGAAATTTTAGTCTTAAATAGATAAATAATTTTTAGAAATAAATAATTATCAGTACATATTATTATATTATAAATTTCAAGTATTTTAAATAGAAAGTCTAATAAATCTAATATTATCTAAAAATTAGATAATTTTACAATCAGTTCTTTAAGATATTTATGAATAATAAGCGAAGCAATATTTTTATATGGTAAGCAAAAGGTTTATTTTATAATTAATTTTAGAAAAGTATCAATCAATTAATAGTTTATTTAATAATAATAACAAATAAGTATTACCTCAGTTGACATTTTGTACTGTATAAGTATGTTAAAGAAATTAAACCAAACTATTTTATAATTATCTAACACATTAGATATAAGACACATTGCTAAGTTAAAAGAAAATATCTTCTATTTATATAAAATAAAATATATAAAGTTATCAAAGAAATAAAATAAATAAATATAATATAATATAATAAATAAATAAAAAATATCATATAAAAGAAATATATGTCATAAATGACATAAAAGATATATAAGATATATATAACTTTCTAGTGATTATCATTATTCTTTTGATTATCATCATCTATGTCTTCTTTTGTATAATAATAAGTTTCTAAAATTATATAAGTATTTAATAAAAATAGCACTACAACTAGTTGCAACTGGTGACAAATAAGCATTATATGATTGCAATTAGTTGCAGTGTCATCTTTAGTATTTAAATAATATTTAAAACTATTTAAGAATAATAATAATTATAACTAATAATTATAATATAGAAAAAGATAAAATTTTTAAATAATAATTAAAACTTAAACAAAATTATAATAAAGATATAATAAAATTTTTTTGATATAACGAAAGCTATAAAAGTTAAAATTATATTAAAAAATTAGAAATATATATGATAAAATAAAATATTTAGCAAAATGTTTTGATAAGTTTTAATTTTAATACTTGTTAAAATCTTTAAATTTTATCTAATAACCTTATTTATTTTAGTATAATAAAAGAAATAAAAATGTATTTAAATAGATTTCATGATTTTAGTTAAAATATATAATCCAATTTAGTAAATAATATCTAATATAATATTCATAATTAGAACAATAATTATCAATTTAATATTATCATAATTTTAAATATCAATATTTGCAAAATAGTAAAATTTAATTATAATTTCATATTTATTATTGAATAAATATATAAAGCTAAATAAATTTTTATAAAAAAAAACATAAATAACTTTGCTTATCAGATTTAAATTTTTACAAAATAATAATAATATTTTTTATATTTTTTTATTTTATATATATTACAGTTTTTTATTTTATTAATTATAGTTTTATTCATATATAATTATTGATTATAATTCAAATAAAAAGGAAATATTTTAAAAACTTTAGATTAAAAGTAATCCTTTAAATATATTAATATAAATTTATAAATTATCTATAATTAGAATTAATATATATAAGAAAATTATTATTATTTAGTAAATAATTTTAAATAATAATAACATTTTTTAATTTTTATAGCATCTTAAAATTTGAATCAGATTAATATTTTTTAATAATTCTTATAATATTAATATATAATATTATAAATGTAAAAATTATATATTAAATTTAGTGTTTTGCACAGATTCAAATCTGATCTGTCAGATCTGAATTCAACTTTTTTAAAGCTAAAATGTTCCTTTTCAATGAAAAAAGACAAATTTTCAGACTTTTTTAGAGCTAAAATTTTGTTTCATTGAAAAAAAACGAATTTTCAGATCACTTTTAGAACTGAAAAGTTCCTTTCATTGAAAAGAAATGAATTTTTGGAACTCTTTTAGAGCTGAAAAGATTTCTTTTAATAAAAAGAAACGATTTTTCAGAATTTTTTTAGAGCTAAAAAGATTCTTTTCATTGAAAAAAAACATTTTTAGATCTTTTTTAGAATTAAAAAGGTTTCTTTCATTGAAAAAAAACATTTTCAGATCTTTTTTAGAACTGAAAATTTGTTCTTTCAGATTTAAATCAGATCAAATTTGGACTTAAACTGATTCATCGGATCTAAATTTGAAATTCAATCTATCAGATTCAAATTAGATCTAAATTTCAACAGATCTGTCAGATTCAGATTAGATTCAGATCCTGAAAAATGAAAATCTGATCTGATCTAATTTTGCAGAATACTAATTAAATTATATTTGTATAATAAAAAAATATATATATTAATTATATTTATTAATAAAATTATATTATTTAATTTATTTTATATAATTAGATAATAGATAAAAAGTTTTTTTTAAAATATCCAAATTATGTAAGATTTTTTACAAAATTATAATATAATATAAAATAGTTTTATTTATTATAGATACATATTTAAAAATAATGAATGAATCTATTATTTTATTTTTAAATGTTTTTTATAATATAGATATATTTATTAAAATTTTAAATTTAAAGTTTATATTATTTCTATAATTAAGCATTATTAATAAAAACAAAAAATAAAAATTCTACAAACTTTTATAAATATTTAATATTTAATAAAATTTGATAAGAAATTAAAGTTTGAATATTATTATAAAAATTTATTTTTAAGTTACTGTAATTTTTAATTATTGTATCTTTTTTTTTTAAAAAAAAAAATATTTACTTTTTTTTTTATTTAAAATAATATAAAAATAGCTTTTAATATTATAAATAAAATAATATTAGTTTTTTTAGATTTATTATATTATATGAAATTAAAATTTACTAGTTTTAGAATTTATTTATAATAAATAATAAAAGTATAATCATTAAATAAGATTTACTTATTAAGTAGTACTAGTAATTATAATAAGTCAAAAATATTCATAAAATAAAAAAGTAAATTTATTTTTATTTTTATTTTTATTTATTATAAATACAAAAATCATTCTTTATTCTTAAATATATTTGAAAAATTTACAAAATACTAGTTTCTTTAAATTTTATTTTAATATTCTTTATTAAACTTATAAATTATAAGATGATAATATAAAAGTAAAAGTAAAAATAAGTATAAATATAAAAGAAAATAAATTTTTTAAAGATTTATTAAAAATCAAAATATCATATATAATTTATAAACAAATTATTTAAAATAAAGATAAAATAATTAAAAATAAAAAATTAATCAAATAAATGTTTATAAAGTAAGATAAATAATTTGTACTTTTAAAATTTTATTATAATAAAATATAATATATCTAATATTTAAGTATAAAATTAATTAAATAATATATTAAAAAAATATTAGGAATTTTAAAATTATATAAAATCATAATTGGATATATTTCTTTAATAACTCTTATATTAGATAAAATAATAATTAACAGATATAAAAATTATTACACTTTATAATATTATTTACAAAATCTAAAATTTACAGAATAACTTTTTTATAGTATATAAAGTTTAAAAAATTGAAATAATATTTATATATTATAATAAATTTAGTTTAACAATAATGATTTATATATTAACAAATTAGTTAAATAATCAAACAATTTAAAAAAATGAATAATAAGTTAATTTTTACATTTTTATTTAACATATATAATATATTATCATTTATAATATTAAACAAATTACTAATAAAGAAAAAAAAACAGATGTCTAAAATACAAGAAAAATACAATTAAACCTTAATATACTAATATTGTATATATTGATAATTATTATATACAATAAAATTTCTAAGTTTTCATTTTACAATTAATAAATAATCTTATTATATTAGTATTATATATAGTTTTCTAAAATATATATTATTATAATAGTTTTATAACTTTAATAAATTACAAAAGGGTAAATAAACTAAGACAATTATTTGAGAAATCATAGGTAAGGATTAACAATAATGTCAAAAATTATTTTCAATATAAAAATAAGTAATATAAATACAAAAAATAAATATTAAATAGCACAAAATATTTTAAAGTAAAGACTTTAAATTAATATAGTAAATTAATATAATATTATACAATAAGTTTATTAATAATAATTAAAAGAAATTATAATAAATGCAAAGGATTTACAAATTAATTATAAACAATTTTAGTTAATTGTAAAGATAAGTTTTGTATTTGATTAATTATTAATATAATAAAAGTTTAGTATTTAAAGATTAATATCTCATTAGTTTATCTTTATCAAAAAGGTAATAAAAATACAAAGATATTTATATAAGTTAGATAATTAATAAAATAATCTAAACTAAAAATATTTAATGAAAATAAAGTTGTCATATAAATAAAATTATCAGATCTACATATAACTAAGTAAATATTTATAATTTACATAATAATCAAAGATAATAAAATTAACATTTAAGGATTTATATAATAATCAATTGCAATAAATTGAATAAAATGATCTTTTTAATGATCTATATGACAATAAAATTGACTTCTTAATCTACTAATTATTTCTATCTAAAATTTTACTTGTTATAATATGAAAAATCTAAATTTTTTATATAATAATTTAAAGTTAATAATTTTATAGTTTTAATTAAATAAATTAATAAATTTAAAAGTAGCTTTAAATTAAAAGAATATACTAAATAAGTGAAGCAAAAAGTGTAATATTAGAAATATTAAATAAATTTGTAAGAAAATTTAAATATTATGATTTAAATAATACTTTTAATTGTAATAAAATAAGTAACCTTTAAAATTTTTTTTTTATAAAAATTGAATAATATTTAATATTTTATTTTATTTTAAAATTGTTTTAAAATTTTGAACCTTATAAAATATTAATATAAGGTCTATTTTCTAAAAAAAAAAAAAAATTTAAAAAGCAGATTATTCTTTATTTATATACAATATAACAAATTCTAAAAATTAAAATCTCTTTTTATTCATATTTACTAAAATCAAAGAATTTTACATTGTAATAATTAAACATAAATTTTATAAATATATTATATTTTTGAATTCAATAGCTTTAATAAGAGCTATATTTACTTAATGTATTTTTATCACTTACTATTAAGAGAATTTATTTATAAATTAATTTTTTATTTATCCAAAGAATTTTTAATTATATTTGTTACTATTCTTCATTTTATATTTAGTTTATTTTTCTTAATAATATTTTTTTAATAATATTTTATTATTTATTATAAATTGAATCTTTGTAATTATTTTTTTTTTTGTAATTATTATCATTTTTTCTCATAATTCTTATTAGATAAATCTTTATCATTATCTTTTTTTATTATTTTCACTTTTTTTTATTTTTTCTTTTTCTTTTAATTCTTTAAATTTATTTCTTTATTCATATTTTTTTATTTTTCTTATCTATATTTATTATTTTTATTATTTCTCTTTATTTTTTTAATTAATTCAAGTATTTATTTTCTTTATATATCTTTATTTAATACTTCTTCTTTATTTTAATATATTATTCTTCTTTTATTTTATTATAATATTAATTCTTTTTTTTATCATAATCCTTTTAATTTCATTTTAGTACTTTTATTCAATTATTTTAAAATATTATTTAATTATTATTTATATTATTTCTTATCAATATTATTATTATTATTTTCTTTTCTATTATTTTTATATTATATATAAAATAATCATTTATTAATACATATAGAACATATTAAATTTTTATTTATTTTATAAAATATAATAATTATATATAATTTTGATTATAAAATTAAGAGTTTTCTTATTATATATATATATATATTTTTAAGGTATGATAGTTTTACAAACTTTATTGAATATTAAAAATAATAAAATACAAATTTAAAAAATTTATGAAATCTTAAATTAATTAATCTATGATTAATTAATAGAAGATTTTACCTTATACCCTTAAAATCAATTTTAACCTAAATTAAGAATATTATATTTTAGAAACAAAATATTTAGAAAAAAATAATTAGGTCAGCCTAGTATTCTTAATATTTTATTATATTAACATCTTGATAGTCTAATAAATAATTTTTAAAAAACTAACTGCAAATATTGAAAATAATTTTCATGTAAAATTATAAAAATTTTATATCCAATTATACAATACTAAAAATTCATTTTTAAATTAAAAATTAATATAATAAATCTGATTTCAGATTTTAAGAAAACTTCATTATTAGAAAATTAAAAAAGTAACATATTAGAATCAATTTCTAATAATAAAGAAAAGTAAATAAAATAATTATTATTCATTCATTATACTATATTTTCTTATAAAATTTGAAATATATATATAATTTTTAGTAATAAAGATAAATATAATAGGAATTATAATTAACAAATATTATAATTTATTTATTATACTCAATTATTATTTTAAATTAAAAATAGCATCTTAATTAGTAACAACAGGTAATAAATAAGTATCATAATATTATATAAATTATAATATTATTAAATTTAAGTTGCAATAGATAATAAATAAGTATCATAATATTGTAACACTATCTTAATTTTAAATATTAATAAATTAAATAGTAAAAGAACATTTAAATAATATTTAAATACTAAACTACTGTAACTTTTAATAATTAAATTAAACTATTTGTTAATAAATAATATATCATAATAGGATAGTTTTAGATACTATTAATATTTTTATATAAAAAAATATAACTATAACTATTATTAGTAATTTGTTAAATAATATTATAATTTTTAATAATTAATTTTATTTTTCTTTTAATTATAATAATATTAGATTATAAGTCATTTATTTTTATTAATAAAATATATAATTAATTTAATTAAATTTTAATTTTAATAAGTTATTTTATTCTTAAATTATAATTAAATTTTATTAATACTTTTATTTAATATGATTAACAATTTTTTTTAGTTAATATTTATTTTTTTTAATTATTTATACCTTTTTTCTTAATATAAATTAAATTAAAAATTTTTTAATATTAATGTTAAATATTATAAAATACAAGTTTCTTTAAATTAAACTATTATTTAAATTAACAAAATTTTAATTCTAATAATATTACAAAAATTGATTATTTCATTTAATTATTTAACTATATTTATTATCCCTTAAACTGTTTTACCCCCAAATTTGGCGGCAATTTTTGGAAATTAAATGTTGATCCCAAAAAGGAAGG
>CAJVPP010001981.1:0-16902 GCA_910592005.1 Funneliformis mosseae
ACAATTTTTTTATCATTCAAGTCAAACAATTCCTTATCATTCAAGTCGAACGATTCTTTATCGTTCTTCTTGAATGATTTTTTATCGTTCAAGTCAAATGATTTCTTATTGTTCAAGTCGAACAATTCCTTATCGTTCAAGTCAAACGATTCTTTATCGTTCTTCTTGAACGATTTTTTTATTGTTCAAGTTGAACGATTCCTTATTGTTCTTCTTGAACGATTTTTTATCGTTCAAGTCAAATGATTCTTTATCGTTCTTCTTGAATGATTTTTTTATCGTTCAAGTTGAACGATTCCTTATTGTTCTTCTTGAACAATTTTTTATCGTTTAAGTCAACTTGAGTCAACTCGAGTCAACTCGAATCAAATCGAGTTTAAATCAAGTTGAGTTAAATATTTAACTTGACTCGAATTTGGCTTGACTCGCAAATCATTGAGTCAAAAAAACATAAACTCGACTTAATTTGAACTCAACTTGGCTTATCTGACTTGTAAGTTAACTCAACTCGTCTGGAACTTTAAACAATGACACATCTGGTTAAAGTTTTGGTTTCTTTCTATTCGATAATTATATCATTATCTTCCAAGTCCAATTTTAGTATTGAATTATCGTCATTAGATACATTATCTGTTTCACTTGTATCTTCTACATATAGTTCATTAACGATTTTTTTAAGTATTCTTCATCTAAAGTAAAAGTAATAGTTTTCTTGTTTCCAGTTTCGTTATTATCATTAGATATTCTTGAAGCTTCTAAAGTATTTTTATGTATATTATCCAAAGACATTTTGGAATTTAGAAATTTATATGAAATTTTATGCTAACTTTATGGACAAGATCCTTTTAAATTAAGTACGAAGCAAAGGGTATAATAATATATTTACCTTTAAAAAAAGTTTTTCTCAATTCATAATTAAGGTTATACTTCTAAGTGACACAGCCAATAGTTTTTTATAGAATTTTAAACTTTGACGATTTTGCAAATTTTATAGTAAATCAATAAATTTAATTAGTGATGTATGATGTCGATCCCATTAATTGAAAATTTTGATCTATATAGCACTGAATTTGTCTGATGATTGTTAAGGTCAAATAATGATGGGATTCTGAGATTAAGCCATATAACGCATTCTCAAAGTTTAGCACTTTTTTTATATATGGTATTGTAAAGCATAATTATCATAAATTAACTAATAAGTTTTGCAATCCTTAGAACCTGCCATATTAAGCTTAGTGTTTTTATCATGTATAATAATGCACCTAAAAAAATAAATGTGATTCTATATAATGCTATGTATAGCTAGATTCAGTGTTAGAAAAATTGTCTAAGGAGGCATCTTTTCTAACCAGTCATGTTTGATAGATCTGCAATCGCTTAAGTGTCTCTCATATTTCATTTTTTCTAATACTGGCTTGATTAACTTTCTTTCCATACTTCAAAAAGGGGGCTGATCATTTTGTGATTTAGTCGAAGGTGTTGTGCTATCCACAGTGATCTAGGTCTAATTTAACTGAATCAAAAATTATAAATCTGTTTTCATCTGAACAATCGAATAAAAATAAATCTTATATTTTATTAGAATATACTTATTACAAATTACTATAAATTACTGAAATTACTATAAATCATTGAAATTGCTCTAAATCACTAAACTGCTAATAAATATGCCTGGTGATATAATTAAAATCATTATAGATAGGATTTATAATAAAACTGTACCTAAACCTATCAATCTCTACCCTGAATATGATATGGAACATATTTTTAACTGTCATTCTCAAACTGATAACTATCAGTACGAAAAAGTAGTTAAAATAGAAAAGCAATATGATTATTTGTCTATTATTAGACCTCATGAAATACTCCAGCAATGGGCTAATCATGTAAAAGATCCTCTGCAAGAACTACTACTTTCTAAGTAAGGATATAGTTTATATCATATGTATTGCCTCTTTGCTTTCTTTGGACAATTAGAATCCAAAATATTTTATATTAATGGTGAATTATTTGAAGATCACTTCAGATATTGTAGACCTAATATCCATAAAAGCCAAATGGCTATTTGTTTCAAATGCTAGAAATTGGTAAAGATTATTGAAATAGAATCTAAAAAGGAATATTATAGTAGCTGAGAAAGATTAACCTATAAAGTTGAATTCAAAGATTTGATGAAAAATCATTAGAATTACTTTTGCTTCAAGGCTGAAACTGTAACTGTAGCAAAAAATACTATGCTAAGTATTTCAAATTTTGAGCCAGCTTGTATTTCATCTACCAGGCAAGAAAATATTTCACCAACTTCTTATTAAATATCAAATTACCAAAGCAATATAAGCAAAATATTTATCTCATCTCAGTATGCAAAATAAAAAAACTTACTAGATCTCTTTGAGATTCTACTATTTATAAAAGGTACTGCATTAAGATTAAGAGATGGAACAAAAGTTACAATTATTTAACTGGGTTGACTGACCGATTTATAGAAATGTTTAATTTTAGAAATTTATTTTGATTATATTCATAAATTATAATCTATTTTTTTTGCGAAATAAATAGTTACATTAATTTACATACATGATCACCTAGTAAACTTGTGAAATGCTTCATATATAAAGAAAATTGACCAAAGGTATTATGTATGATCTGCTTATTCTGAGTTAGACTCTCTAATCTATAACGAAATTTTTTTCAAGAAAATCAATGAAATGATCTTAAGGATTCTTTATTCCTAAATACTATTATAATTATGACTTTAAAAATTTTTATGTAATAGTTATCCAGCAAGCTTATAGGAATTACAAAAAAAGACCTGAATCTTTGGCAAAATGAGTTTGAAAGATGGTGAGAAATAATAGTACTTCCAATAATATAAAGTTTTTAGGTATAAAAAATAAATCAGAACAATCAGGATATATTTATTATAAGGATAAGGGACATTGTTATCCAGTAAAAAATGATTGAATTAAAGATAACGCTGCAATTAGTTGCAACTATGTGATGCTTATTTATCATTGGTTGCAACTAATTATAATTCAATTTTTATTAATGTTGTAACTAGTTGCAACTCTGTGATGCTTATTTGTCACCAATTGTAACTAATTGCAGTGCCATCTTTAGATTGGATGTATGAGAAGAGAGTCTAATAATGGTAATGATCATTTTTTGCAATATTTATACTTATTAAGAAATTATTATATCAGCAAAGCTATATAGTTGTTAGAGATACATATTGACTTAATATGTTAAAATGACTACAGAATTCCAGATATTATAGTATTCATAAAAAGTATAATTATGTATATTTCATTAGAATTTCAGAATACAAGGCATATAAGATTAAATTATTAAAAATAAAACCTATATGCAATTCACTGTTAAAATATATATATCATATTTACAGAAAGGATATTACTATGAATTTTATAAACTTAAATGATAATTATGAGTTTGTGCACTGAATTTTCTAGATTAGATCTTGACCCAGATTCTGAATATTATATTAATAAAATAATATATTATTCAGCCATACGAATTGCCTTAAAGCCAATATATATAGATATATACAACATAAATTAGCATGTTTTCGATTCTTATTAAAGTGTATATGATGTAATAGTGATATTTCACAAATCATCTGTGAAACTATGTTTGTGTGATAAAGTAATTTTACACATAAATCAATCCCAAAAATATTTCAAATTTTTTCCTTACAATATTTAGTGAAATAAGATTTAGCAGAATAACATTTACTGATATGAATATTTGCTTTAAAGAGATAGACTTTCTGATATCACTGATTTTGAACAAAATATATTTATATAACATTGCTTAAGTTTTAATATTAACTATTAAGTAGTCAGGTAAGCGAAAAAAAGTCTGTATATGCATTATTTCAATGCCTTTTATAATGTTAAGATCTTTAATGCATATTCTACATATTTTTACTAATAAATATAAAATTTTAACGCAAAATGCCTTGCATATTTTCTCCTATCTCTTTCCCAATATAGATATGAATTTAGAGAGGTATAAATATAAAGAAATAATAGCATTTAAAAGGGTAATATAGATAATTTTTAGCTCTTTGCTGTTGGTGTTATCTCAGTATATTAATATTATTTTATATTTTAAACTAAATATGAAATTATCTACCGTAATATATATAAGATTTATGAATTCTTGATGACTGCTAAGAAATGTTAAATAAATATTACGTTTATTATTTATCTTGAAATGAAAAAAAACTGCTAAGTTTTCAAAACAGAGTTAAAATCAATTGTAGAATGAGCTGTAGGATCTGCTAGCAATGCATTTATAGAAGATTCTTCTCATCAATTAAAAATTTTTTGAATCCTACTACAGGTTAATTAAGATTTATGCAAACATTTTAGCTTTTATTATTATATGATAATACTGTGTGATCATTACTAAAGTAAACCTGAATAAACAAGTTATTTTTTAGTTTATTACTTATGTTTAACTTACCTATTTAGCTTGCTTGCTAATAAATACTTATACATAATAGAGGAGTGTATATGCTATAATCTGTTATGCAGTTTTATAGTTCATCATACCAACCTATTATATGAAAAAATTATTATCATATTGAGGGGTGTGTTAAGATATGAATTATTATATTATTTTGTTAATATTATATAAAGTTTCATCTGTATTATAATCATATAAAGATGATAACTTTGCATATACACTGATAATTGTGTTATTTTTATAATGAGAACTTCTTTTTATTTCTGAAATCTAATATAATACTTTTTAGTTTGACATTAGCTTTGAAGGTGTTTGTATCTTATACAAAATGAGGACAATTAAAATGGATAAGGAAATTCCTTTTAGTTTAGATCAGATTGATGATAATATAAATGATCTGAAAGAAAAGCTTAAAAAAGATACTTCACCTCTCTATTAACAATTATATTCTAAAGTAAATGCTATATTTATTCAAAGCTTAACCTGAAAGGATCTTTTGGCTAGCCAAGTTATTAATGATCAATTAGAAGTTATCAAGCAGTTATCATCAAATCTAAAAAAACATTTAAGATAGATAACCATAAATTCGTTGAAGGTTCTTTAAGAATAAATATAACATATTTTTTATATTAGAAACCTGATTAGCAAATGATACTTGCTTCTATGATGATAGTTAAAAAGATGTGTAAAAATTTTGTAATAAGTTTTGTCAATCATAACATTCAGAATTCAATATTAGATAAACTAATTCACAATAGGTTCTGGAAAAAATCAGAAGAAAAAATCGCTTATGTTATAAAAGAAGTTTTAATTCTTCTAGAAGATATTTAAATTAATTCAGCTTTTAATTCTGAACTTGTGAAATCGCTAAATGAAGAAATCTATCAATCTACAGTTATTCTATTGTTTATTTGAGCAACATTAAAAAATCTTCTTTTTAGATTATCCTCATTTATCAGTACTTCAGAATGATAGAGTATTGCTAGTATGGATAGGAAAGGTAAAGGACAGGTGGGAAGATGACCAGATATTATGTATATAGTAAAATATTTAGATGTTTTCTTTGAGCTTATGTATGTTGAATATTCATAATTATACTATAATCAATAGAAAAAGATAGATAATAAGATAAAGCTATGGATAGAAAGTAACAATAGAATGTTCTAGGTTTGCAAAGTCCTTAAACTGGAAAAAGATCAATTTAGAATAGTTGAAGTGCAAGTAGCTGAGAATATGTTGCATCTGAATATACTTATTAGAGATAAAGTAAATGTTTATAAATATTTTCATTTACAATTAGCTGAAATTCCTGTGCAATTATCAGATATGAACATTGTAACGAAATTTGTGAAAACCCTTTTACTTTTATGAAACATATTAATTACAAATTTGTTCTTAGGGCAGTGACATATATTATCTAATATTTTTGGAGGTGTGAGAGTAACTGCGAGGTATTAGAAAATCTTATGTTATACATACATTTAAGTATCATGTGATATTAGTAGCTTAGATTTTATAGATCATGTAATATCAGTGGCTTAGATTTATTAGCATTACTAGTATATACATAAATGTCACATTATAATTGTTATAAAAAAATCAATAAAATCATTCATTATCTGATAAACATTCCCTTAAATGTGTTTCGTTACAAAGAGGTCATTTTCGCTGTAAAGGAAGAAGAGAGAAATCATCAAGAGTCCTTGAATTTTATTTAAGTTTTCCTTTAGGCTGCCTACGGCTAGCAGGATGCTTTGTTTGTTTATGATTCGTCAAGTAAGTGAGAGTTAGGAAGTATTTATCATACTCAGAACAGCAAAGATGTGAATAGATTGTTTGGTCAATGGACGGATAATATGCATCATACCCAGGAATTTTCAAAAGATCATAGTATTCAAGAAGGTGTATAGAGTTTGTGAAATGTTCATGCCTTAGCTTTTGTAACCGGAGGTAAAAAACTATTGTTTAACTGAAGAAAATCCATAGCCTCTTGTGTGCGAGTTGGTCTACAACAACTTGTATCTGTACATCTTTTAATATCAAGCGAATATTGACACAGGTTATAATGATCTTCAATCTATGACCATAGTATAAAACATTTTAGTGAGTCATTTCCATTTTCTTATTATTTCTTTTTTTTTTATTTTCATGCTCCCGCCTTTTTTTTCTTTTTCTGTACCTCCAAACTCCAGGTTTTCAAACGGATTGGCAAGTTCTTTGACATATTGTGCATTTACACTTCTTTTAAAAATCAAATCACAATGCCAAATATCATAAAGCACCTCTCTGGCATATCAAAAGTTTTGAAGAGCCAATTTCAGATTAATCACTTTACCTTGTGTATCTAGATGTGTCCCAAAGTGATCGATTGATAGAGTAATACCTGCCAATTTTTCAGATAGTATTGCCATGCCCCTTTCAACAGAATTATACTTAGATTGTCCTAGTGCGTGTGTCTGCATAGTGAGGTAATCTAAATCAAATTTTCGAAAAAACTGAATGTATTTTTTAATATTCTTTAAATGTCTTGGATTCTCATCCGGTTCTCCATTCACTAATAATATTCAGATAGGTCAAATTTCTCTATCGGCCTTCAACGCATTATCATATTGAGGATCTAGAATGAGATTTTTGAGGTTTTGCATATGCGTGAGTGAAAAAGTTCTAAGGGATCATTGATGACGTACAAAAATGGCAAGTTGTCCTGTTCTCAAATCATCATTTAATTCATTCAGTTTGATCATAAGGTAAACTGATAGAATTAACTTTACTCATATCCTGCAGGAAAGTTATAATCAGCTACACGAACAGGCTCATAAACTGACTGTAATGTGTGAAATGTCTGACCTACAGCCAGTATCCTAAGACTTATCTTTGCCTTGTCATCTTGAGAAATGACAACAGATTTATCGGTAAAGATAGTGGCAAATTGCCTTGCACATTTAACAGACGCAAGATAGTAGTGACTATCAGGATGGTCTCATGTTTCAGTACGTAAAACTCCAGCCACTGCGATCCAAGCTGAATGATGATACGCTTTTGCAGTAATGGAATTGGATTGATGAGACAACAGGTAATTATTCAATGTTGTTCACGCTATGTATACATTGTAGTTCTCTCAAGATTCTTGCGTAAATTTTTGATAATTCGCACCTTAACAACTTCTTTTCTTCATTTTTTATCAGCTGCTCCAAATTTGATTGAATCATGAATATGATCATGTAAATTCAGATGCTTGAAAAGAAGTGAAAGACAGCCAGGTTTATCATACTGTATCACTTCCTGATTTTTGATAAGTGTTTTCTTTCTTTTTTCTTTGCATCTTTGAGTATAACTTGCGTTCCTTTTTAACTTTATGATTTTCTTCTTATTAGATTTGATTTCATCACGAAAGTTCTCTATTTTTGCATGAACATCATGCCAAATTTGAGGATCTGTGGTGATGTTGTAGACCTGTCTAAGTTTGGTAAGTTTTTCTTCAAGTTTTTTATGTCATTTGCTAAATTTTTTTGAGCTGACGCATTTACAGAAATGTTTAATACAAGATCTACCAAATGAGTTTGAGTATTAGGAGGAGGAGGAGGAGTTGGGTCTTCCCTAGTAATATGCAACCTTGGTCTCATTGTTTGTATATCGTATAAGTTATACGGTATAATCAGATAATTTTTAATTATATCATCAATTTCTGATTCGCCTTTGCCTTTAATTTTATTCCATTCTTTCGCTATTTCGCGACAAATATCAGCATAATTAGGAGTGCAATTTCCTGTCTTAACTATAATACTGTATATATAAGCATTGGTAAACTCTTGATATTTATTTGTAGGTGAAGCATAAATAAGTTTTTTATTAAACTTAGGGCTAACTAAGAAAATTTGATGACTCATTTTAGCACTAGAGAAATAGAATAATGATGCGTTTATTTTACAAAAGTTGAGTGTGTCATGAAACTTCATAATAAAACTCCTGTGGCAATGAGAACAGATATAATTATTATAATACAAATAATTCTGTAAAATCTTGATTGAAATGTCGAGATATAAATCAATGATCATATCAATTTTATATAAGATTTTTTTTTATTTTTTTTTCACTTTATTTTTGTAAATTTTGGAACACATTTTTTATAATACTTTCTCATGTAAAATAAAGTTAAATTTATAATAAACTTTTAATTTATTTAACATCATAATAGTATATTTTATTACAACTGATATACAAATTTTATAAAAGGAAAGTGATCGAAATTCACGTGATTGGAATATCTTACCTGAGGGTGTGTGAATAGACACTTATAATAAATTGATATTAGGTAATATATGTCATTGCCTTTATTATATTACGCATCTATTTCCATATCAGAAAGATAAAAAGAAGATAGTACTACAATTTCTACTCCAATGCAAGATGATTAGAGTTTCTTTTTTTTGTAATTTATATTATGTATCATTATTTTTATATCAATAAAGTGCTCTAGTGGCAAATTATTTTTATATATTTATCTATATTTTTTTCTTGGCAAGATTTAGATGACCAGAGGTCGCTAAAATCACATGATTTTTTATTTTTGAATATTAACATACTAATACTATATTACACAAGCATACAATCTGAAATAGATAATTCTGGTGAGACTGATTCATTAAAACAATGTATTAGCAAGATTAAGGCCAGAATTGTGAAATTAGAAGATAAGCAATTGCAAAATGAAATAGTAAAAAATTTATTATCTGTATCGTAAAAAATGTGATTCTGTATTAATACTAGCAAAAGTGATCAACGTTACAATTTGTAATGCACATATGATTTGATCAGAGTTAATATTTCTGGCTGATTTTCTAGTTGTGTCATAATATTGACGCGTAAATATTTCTAGTAGTAGATTTCTTAGATAATACTATGGTACTAATATAATAAAGTGATCATTTTTTTTTTGAAATTTCATGAAATTCCATTTTTTACATAATGTATAAATATATAATAGTATTTAATCAGATATATTCTAATTAGCTAGCAAATTTACTAGCTTTTCTAATAAATAAAATATGGATTCATCTCATATCACAAAAGCGTAACCTATTATCTGAGAAAGAGGCCAGTGAAATTAATCCAATTATAGAGTCATTTTTAAAACATGAAACTATTAGATACTAAAAGAGATTAATGCATCAAAGATGAATCCAAAATTGGCCAGAATGTCAGATATCTTTATCTTTCAAAGAAATATTAACTATATATGTTACAGATAATACAATCAGAATTTGATATAATGAACCTCTTATTCAGATAATTTTGTATCGTTATATTAAGTATTCAGTAAGACAAATATTATTAATATGCTGAACTTACTATGTAAAATTTTTATAATTCAGTTTATCAATTTTTTTTGCAATATATGCTTTATTTATTAACAAAAAATATACTATTATGCATTATATTATATTTTTGATAAAATCCTATTCAAAAATTATAAATTCAATTGAAGTGCAGATTCAGATTTAAATTTTAAGATTTTTTTTCTAATTCCCTTTAAAATCTTTAATTTATCATTGGTAACCTTATAATTTTCTGGTGAAAAATTTTGAAAAGTAATTAAATTTTCAATACTATTCAATATATTACTTAAAGAAATATTAGAAACAAATTTATCTTCATCATCCTGTGTTTCTTTTGTATTATATCTTAATCGTACAGTTTCAATAATTTTATTATTATCTAATAAAATCTCATTTTCACTTAATTTATCAGCATTAATATATTCTAATACAGGTAAAGTATCATTATATAGTAGCTTCTACATAGCATTATTTAAATCATTTTCAACATTACTCCTATTAAAATTAAGCTCTGCGTTCACATCTAACCCATTATCTGATGGAATAATATTAGTTTTTAACCAGCAATTTTTAATTGTAGTAGAATTAACCTAATTCTATACCTCAATAATAAATTTAATAGTATTACGAATATTAATGAGAACAATAGGCATATTTAATTCTTATGAAATATCATACTCTTCAACTCTATTGAAAATTTATTGAAAACATTATCTTTGTAATAGTGACAATATTTTTCTTTTACAAATATTATAAATAAACTGTATTCATTATATACAGGACAAATAATATGTTAGAACTTATCTATCTTATTTCAAAATTTCTCTAAAAGTTTTCAATCTTGCTCATTGAGATTAGTAGCTGAAGATTCAATATTTGCATTTTATTAGTTAATTCTTTTATATCTGTTTTTTAAACAAATATTGTATTGTTTTATGTCTTTCATTTAAGTTTTTTCTTTTTCATTTATGTTTTAGGTTAAGATATGCTTTACATTTATTAGCAGTTAAGTTCTCTTTCTTTCTGCTTTTATTTGCAGTCTAGGTTAAGATGTACTTCATATTCTTTAGCAGTTTTGAGTTCTCTTTATTTTTGCTTTCATTTACAATTTAGGTTAAGACGTACTTTATGTTCTTTAGCAGTTTTAAGTTTGCTTTTATTCATATTTAGGTTAAGACATACTTCACGTTTTTTAGCAATTTTAGGTTCTCTTTCTTTCTATTTTCTTTAATAATCCAGGTTAAAACATTCTTCATATTGCTTAGTAGTTTTCATTGCTCTTTTATTACATTTTCTTTAGCGATCTAGATCAAGACATACTTTACATTGCTCAGTAGTTTCTATTACTCTTTTATTGCATTTCTTTAGCGATTCTTATCAAGTTGAGTTTTATGTTTCTCTGTAACTTCATTTGCTTTTTCTACATTTTCTTTACCTTTGCTTTTTAAAATATAATATAATTATTAACCATTTATTAATCATTTTGTAGTAATAATAAAAAAAAAGACATTTAAAGTGATTTATTAAAGTCAAATAAATTGTAAAATGCTTCATTTTATATTGAGAATTATAAAGTGTAATAGTAAAGTTTATTAAAGTTTATTTAGTTTAATATATTATATTTTAATAGTTAAACTCTGTTATGCTATTTAGACTTTTCTTTTATACAGTTTCTTTTTAAATTCAGAAATACTATTGAACATTTAAAAATTTATTATACAATTATTTACATAAAATATTTGTAATATTAATTATTTAGCAATTATTTTATTTTATTTTATTAATTATTATCTCCAAAATACAAAAAATAATACATTTGACTAATAATCATAATTGTAATTTTTTTTGATTTATAAACAAATATTACTTACTTAGACTTAAGTTCGTAACTTATTAAATAATTATTAATCACTAATACAAAATATGTAAAGAGCTTTAGACTCACAATGATCCTTATTACCTAGTATAGTTAATTATTTAATATGTCAAACTATATAATAGAATAGATATAAATATAAGCTTTTTTTAAGTTAAAAAAGACAGATTGATGATTGTATAAAAATCTTTCTTATAAAAGATAGTATAATACTACTCTTCTACTTTGTGTACTTCTCTTATTATTTTATTTTCTTATTTTATTATATTTTATTATTTTATTATTTTCTTTTATTTAATAAAGTATTTTTTATTTTCTATCACAAAACTTTCTGTAATTATTGTAAAAATCTTAACCTATAATTAAAATCACTCACATTTAATAAATTCAATCTAATTTGATAAAGCTAATAATAAAATAATTAAGTTTAGTTTGAAATTGGTTAAAATTATATGTAAACTATAAAAAGTCAACCCTTTGACACTGCATTTAACAATTATAACCTGAAAAATTTGTGCTAATAAATTTGACCTTTTAAATAAAAAGTGGATGTCTTATGCTATCATTCACTATATGATTGGTAAAGTGAATTAATAAAAAAATTTTGACTAAAAAATTAATTTTTCTTTTTAATAACTACCTTTTATTTAATATATTTTTATTAATTTTTTATAAAGTATATGTCTATCTCATAAGTATTCATTAGAAAATAAGATAGGTTAATTAAATATAATTTTAAGTTTTTTTTAAATTTATATTTTACATCTTTAATTATATGAATGAAAAATTTATTATCTTGAATATAATAATTTTCATTGTGAAAATTTGATTTTATTTAAAGTAATTTTTTTCTAATATTTTAAATATAATTAAATTTATTAATTTTAATTAAAGATCCTATCCATTTTTAAAAAATAATCTATATTATTATTTTATTACTTTTATGTTTATTATAAAGTAATAAATTTTCAATATTAAAATATTTATTAAAAAATAACAAATATAATAAAGATCATCATTTTAAAAATTTCAAAATAAAACTTATTACTTCAAATTATTTCTTTTCATTTAAAAACTTCTAATGTTTTATTTTTAAATACTAATTAATTAATTAATATATTATAATTTAGTTATAAAAAGATTTTTTATTAATAAAAAAAAAGTCTAATATATAATATAATTTTTTAACTAATATTCTTATTAATATTTAAATTTTAATTTTTTTGAAATTGTTTAGCATATTATTACAGTTTTTTTTTAACTATTTTTTTTAAAACTTATTTTTTTATCATTTATTTTCTTGATTATTCTGAATAAAATGTATTTTTATAATTTTTTTATTATTATAATAAAAAATAATATTAATATATTATAGATTTAGAAATATTAAGAATTTTATTAATTTTTATTTAATTATGATCACCTTTATAAAGACTAATAATTTGATTACATTCAAATTTAGTTAATATTTTACCTTTTTTAATTTATTTAAAAAATTTTGCTTTATTTATGAATGCATTATATAATTATTTCAAAATATTAACAAAATATATTTAATAAAATATGCAGATTTGCATTTTTAATTATATATAAATTTATTTAAATATTATGTTAAAATTTGTAAAATATCATTTAAATATTTTTTTAAAATAATATATTATAAAAAAATAGTATACATTATTTGACCAAAAGTAGTAGACACTTAATTTTTATTAATTAGTCAAAAATGTACATAAAAATAAGGATTAAAATTTTAATATATATTAGTCAAATCATATATGAAACTAATATTTAGTTAGCCAGATATTATTGCAATATATACCTCAATTCTTCAAGATATACTTTCAATTAAATTTAATAAAATATCATTAGGAATTTGATTCCATTCTTCTTGTAAAGCAATCTTTAATTCTCTCTCATTTTTTGCAGGACTAGAATGAGCTCTAATGCATCTCTCTAATTTTAATCATAAGTGCTCAATAGGATTTAAATCTGAGGATAAACTTGGCTAATTTTCTAATATTTTGATCTTTTTCAGTTTTATCCATTTTTTAATATAATTAGCAATATAAATAGGAGCATTATCATTTTAGAATAAATAACTTTGCTTATTAAAATTATTATCAATTAATAATAGCAAATATGTATCAAGTATTTGAATATAATCATGATGATTTATTTTTCCTTTAACTTTTACTAATAGTCATAACCCTTTTTCTGAGAAATAACCCTACATCATTATACCTCTGCCATCATGCTTTATTGAAGGAAATATGTTTTTAATATTGAATCTTGTCCTAAGTATTCTCCAAATATGACCTGGATTATCATTTTTAAATATTGTAAAATGACTTTCATCCTTTCAAATAACAGACTTCCATTTCCCAACAGTTTAATTTTTTCTTTCAATACATCATTTTAATCAATTTTTTCTTTGTTAATTACTGAGAAAAGATTTGGAAGCTAGAATATGAGAAAAAAATTTAAGTTTATGTAAATTTCTTCTGATAGTTATAGTAAAAACTTCCAGTTCAGTTTTTTTTAAAAATTTATTTTTTATTTATTCAGCTGATTGACAATTATTTCTTTTAACAATCTGTTTTAAAGTCTTTTAATATTTAAAATTCAAGAGTTTTGAGTAGCCTGTTTGCAGTTGTATTTTGAGACTTTTTTCTTTATAAAAGTTTTGAATTATATGGATAACTGATATCCTTAAAATCTTGAGAATTTTAAAAATACTTTTTTTTTTGTGACGTTACCCTTATAAAGACCAATTATTTGACTTTGTTTTGATTCTGTTAGATCATACATTTTTTGAGTTTAAAAGGAAAAATTTCTGTATTTATCACTTCAATCTTTTTTGTTTATAAGTAAACAGATAATAACATTATAATTTTTATATAAATTATACTATTATGTATTAAAATTTCAGGCTTGATTATTATATAAGTTTTTTAGTAAATGATAAAAATTGAGTGTCCGATACTTTTGGTCAAGTAGTGTACTTGTAGTTTTATAGCTAATACTATTTGTTACTATATAAATATTTTCAAAAAATAATACATACTTTAATTAAGATTATGTATTATTTATCATCTATTATGATTTATTTATAGATAATACTTAGATACTTTTTAATGTTAGACTTTTAAAAATTAATTAATATCTAATTATTCAATAATAATTATAGTTAATTAAATTTATTAAAATTGAATTAAGTAATTTAAAATTAATTAATAAGAATAATTTTAATAGATTATTTTTAATGACTATTTTTAATCCTAATAAAAAATTTGATATAAAATTTCATAAAAATATTAAGTTTTATAATGTATAATTTTTATGGAATTTCAGTATAATATATACATTTTTTTCTTAAGTAAAAACCTTAAACTTAATATGGAAAAGTAGGAAAAAACATATACAAAAAATCACAGATAAAATGTATATTTTATAATGCTTTAACAAATGCAAAAATTACAGATAAAACATATATTTTATAATACTTTAACAAATGCAAAAAACTTTAAACTACTGTAAATATGAAAAAGTGAGAAAAAATGTATATAAAAAATAAGAAACAACATATATTTTATAATGCTTTAACAGATGTAAAATCACGGACAAAACATATATTTTATAGTGCTTTAATGAATTCAAAAATCACAGATAAAACGTATATTTTATAATACTTTAATAGATGCAAAAATCATGAAAAAAATGTATATTTTATAATGCTTTAACAGATATAAAAAACCTTAAATTAAATATGGAAAATGGAAAAAACGTATTGCTTTAACAGATGCAAAATCACAAACAAAATATATATTTTATATTGCTTTAATAGATGCAAAAATTACAGATAAAATGTATATTTTATAATGCTTTAATAGATACAAAAACCTTAAACTTAATACAGAAAGTGAGAAAAACGTATATAATATAATGCTTTAACGGAAGCAAATCATAGATAAAATATATTTTTTATATGTTTTAATTAAGCAATTTAGATTTTATTAATATAATGAAAGTTTAAAAATTAAAAAAAAAAAATAGAAATTAAAAAAAATTTAAAAAATCAATATTTTTTAAATTTTTCCCTTTTTGCACTTCTTGTTCTTTTCTGTAATATTTCTTTTGATATAAATTAATCAAAATAAATATAAAAAATAAGTATTATAAATTTGTAAAAAAAAAAAGATAAATTTCTTACCTTTTTTATTTTCATTAATTGAATTTTTATTTTCTTTTTCTTTAATATTTGTTAATATAAAGTTAATATAAAAATTATTATTTATATAGTAAATTAATAAGAATTTTATTTTACCTAAATTTTTATCATAAGATAAATTAAATTTTATATTGGAATTGATGGTAATGCTGAAAGTGGTTCTGGTTTCACTGACTTCATCATTAGTATTGACTTTACTTTCATTTTCTTTTTTGTTTTAATATTAATTAAATTTAAAATTTTTTATTATTATGTATTAAAAATAAAAATTTAAAAGTTACCTAAATAATCTCTTGAAAGTCTTGTTTTCTTACTAACATTAGAGGTAATACTGGCTTTAGTATTAGCTTTAGTTTTGATATTAGCTTTGGCTTTAACATTAGTGATATCAGCATTAGTATTAGTATTAGCGTTAATATTAGCACTAGTATTGATGCTGACATTTATGCTAACATTAACACTGACATTAGTATTAGCGCTGATATTGAAGCTAATATTAGCACTAATACTAGTATTAGCGCTAGTATTAACATTAGCGCTAGTATTAGCTTTAACATTAGTATTGATACTAGCATTAACATTAGAGTTGACATTAGCATTGACATTGGTACTAGCACTAGCATTAACACTGATATTAGTACTAATATTGGTATTAGTGATACAAGTATTAGTATTAGCATTGGTGATGGTAGTTATAGTAGTGATGGTATTGGTATTAGCTGCATTTTCTTTTTTAATAAATAAATAAAATTTAGATATTATATTTGGATTCTAATTTAAATATTAGAAAAATAAAATCTTTAATACCTAATACTTTATCTGCTTTTTTTTGAAGTTACTTATCTTTACAAATATTATAATCACATTTATGTTACAGATATTTTTTTATATATTCTTTTATTAGCCAACTACCTTCCCCTACTTGTATATTTTTATTTCTTTTTTTGAACTATTAAAAAAATTCAAAA
>CAJVPP010001982.1:0-16898 GCA_910592005.1 Funneliformis mosseae
TCAGAGAAAAGAAGAAAGAGTTTGTTTGTTTTTATTTTGAGGTAAGTCAAAATAACGCACTTTTTATTATAAATTAATATAAATAAATATCGTAACTTCTTATGACTGCAGTATCATTTGGTCATGTGACATAATGATGTATTTATTTGCATTTAAACTTGGTATTCAGAAACTTTTAGCGGGGATCTGTATATTCACAAGGAAAAATAGAAGAAGCCTTTTAATATAATAAAAACATTTTATAGTTATAAATGATCTTTACATATATATTATTAGTTATCTAAACTAATAAAAATATGTAAAGACTATACAATCTAGAAGAAGACTTTAGTAAAGTGACAGTTTGACATAATCATTAGATTTTAAAATGAGAAAATACTTACTTTATGATATATAAAAGAAAAAACTAATAAAAGAGGTAAGCAATAAAAACATTTTTTTATTTTTATTATTTTATGTGAGAGACTGATATCAGAATTTCTTTTTAAAATATTTTTTTTTTAAACTTGAAAGAGTATGAGAAAAAAGAAAAAATATAAAGCTGCTTATTAAATATTTTTATATTTTTTGATTATATTAAATTTCTAAATCAGGAGTTAAATTTGATCATGACAAATTATGATAGATTCTGTGATAAATAATATATGATAAATAAGAATCACTATCCTAAAATAGAAAAAAAAAATGTGATATAGCATGACAAATATATTGAAAACTCACATAATAGAACCATCTCATTATTTAATATACAGAAGGTTATTAAAAGTTTCTGAATGAATTTTTATGCAATATAAAATGTTTAATTTTTAAAACTCAACCAAAAAAACTTTATTAAAACTTTATTTTAAGCTTATCAAAACCTACATTTTGTATTATTAAACTAGTATTTAATTGGGCAACCTTCCGTCGCAATTACCGCTTGAATTTGTGCTGGCATACTATCGACTAAATTTTTGATCAGACATTTCAGAATTGCTTTCCATGCATTTTTAACATCCCTTTCAAGTTCAGCAAGGTTGGTTGGCTTTTTCTTTTTATTTCTAATTTTCTTTTTTACTTCAACCTATAAATTTTCAATTGGGTTAAGGTCTGGGCTTTGAGCGGGCCAAGAAAGAATATGCAGATTTTTTTCTGCACAAAATGATGATGCAACCTTTATTTTGTGAGGTCTAGCATTATCTTCTTGAAACGAACCATTGTTTCTTGAAAACATGCATTTCATTGTAGGTAAAGCATATTTTCACATTATTTTAACGTGAATAGTTCCAGTTGCTTATCCATGAAGTGGTACAATCAGTTCCATCCCTTTTCGTAAAAAATAACCCCAAGACATGTGGCTTGGGCTGTGTTTAATTGTGGCTGAAACACAAGAGAGTGACCATTCATCTTTTGGTTCTCTCCATACTCTGCTAGTACGACTTTTCTAAAATTGAGTAAAGGTTGATTCATCACTTCATAATACTTTACCCAATCATTTTTGTCTAACTTTCATGTTCTAAACATCATGCAAGTCATGCCTCTTTATTTGCTGATAAAATGAAAGGTTTTTGTCATGTAATACAACTTCTTAGTCCTAGTGAATAAAGGGTGCAACAAATGGTAATTTCTGAAACATTCTGGCTTGTTTTTTTTTCTATAGTTCTTTTATTCTAGTAGCATATAATTGTCGATTTTATGCTTTTTTGTTTGTTATCAAACATTTAAACTGATTGCAATTCATGATATCGATCAGGTGCAGTTGTCTGAAACGAGACTTAGAATCAATAGATCCAGTTTTGGCATGTCTTTTTAATGTATCATAAACTGTTATTTTGTCACATTTAACAGTTTTTGCAATCTGATTATACAAATTGCTATTTTTACGAAGATAAAATATAGCATCTCGTTGTTCTGCAATCAATTTGTTATTTTTCTCCATTATTGCAGTTGTAACCACAATTTGTAAAAAAAAATAAAGTGAGAAAGAAAAAATAAAGTTAGAAATGTTTTTTAAGACAAATAAACTTTTTTTTTTTCAAGTTTCAGTATCCAGTACAAGGAATTGTTAAACAGATGGTACTACTGAGATGTGACCCTCAACTCATCCTAAGTTTTTCTCAAAGTCATAATTAGACACATTAGTTCTAACCAGAACCCGCCCTGTAATACTGGTCTGAAGATTTCCACCTAGGTCGACTCTCTAAGAGCTAGCCCTTAGTGTCCCTAGACCTCAGAACCACTGTCAAATTTGGATAAAAGGATCACTTTCAACTACAGGTACTTTTGTCAGATTTTCCCTGTACTTACTAACACCATATTTGGATTACTATTATCTCTGCCTAGTATCAGGGTATTTTTACACATGATCGGAAAGGCTTAAACATTGTTTATCTTATAGAATCTCAGAAAGGTAGGTGATTATTGTACCCATATCATCAAATTTACACAGGAATTGAACCTGACTTCTACTCCTAGTGACAGCTCAATTGGATAGTGCTGCAGCAGTACATTGCAGTCTATTATTACCATAGCTATCTGTAGGTAATATCCAATCTACTAATTACTGGTTAACCACTTCTTTACTTGTATAAGAGCTTCTGAATTTGAAGACGTGAGACAGTACCCATTACAGGTCTATCAGCAAAGGCCAAGTTTCTGTCGATTCCTAGCTTCATATACATCCACTTGTTTTTTAAAATCTAGTATTTAGGTATGATCAATACTAATCGATAGATTGATCAATCAGTTTCTAACACATATTAGTATATACGCTCACATATTCAGTTACATATGAAATTCTTAAGAAAATCATTTAGTTTTATGCTTTAGCTGAGACTTGAACCTGTGGCTATTGCAATGTAACCCACAATAGGAGCTCAGTTGTTACCAACTGAACTAGGATTGCCAATCCTTTTTTAAGACAAATAAACAAAAATAACCCATATTTATATAATAAACATTACCTTTTTTGTATAGCAATCGTGTTCCAAAAGTTGCGTTTGAAAACTTATGATAATCCTCTATAATTAAACAATAGTGAGTAACAGAAACAAAAATAATCATGTGCAACTTCAACTATGAACGCCAAGACGTCAATACACACTCAGTAGTAGAGATAGAGCATTAACGTCCTTCCTATTAGAGAACACATTTTTCTCTAACGTATTGACTATTCAGCCTTTCCTATTACCAACTTTTAGTCTGCGACAAATATAGATATTCTTCTACTATCAAGCACATAAAATGATAAGCATAAAACTAATTTTTACTTTGACTGCAAGCAAGAACATAACTGATCCCCATACAGAAACAGTAGACTCAGCAGTCACAATCTACTCAGTCTTACCTGGTATTAGATAGAGTAAGTCATCGAAATATAAAATAAATAAAAAAGTAAAGTTCAATTTTTAGAGTAAAAGGCTTGACTTGAAAAATAGTAGAATTTAAAAACGGCTCTCAGAACCTTTCACTTTGTATTTTTAAAGTATTTTGCATCATGAAGTGTAGTGGAAACTGGGGAGTTTATATAATCACATAAACGATCTACGAATTACGTCATTGTAAGGATAATTTTACACGTGGTACTACCTTTTCGTAAGCTCCTACAAAGTTGAAACGATGTCAGTTATTGATGTGCATGTGGCAAAATGACAAACTATGGTGGATATTTTCAATGAACAACTCCTCGATTATGTTGTCATTAGAAACGCACCAACTTTACTTGGCAATTTATTATTTTTGATGGTGATGCCAGTGGGTTCAAGTTGATTAAATATGGGAAAAAATTAATTAGCCAATTTGAAAAATTAGTTATAAAAAATAGTTGGATGCCTAGATCGATACTTCTATCCCAAATATTTTGTACCCACAAGTTTTATGACGAAAAATTTATTCGTAAATTGCTTCGCAGTACGAACCTACTTTATATTTATAATAATCCACCCGACCCTTTTTTCGGCGCACTAACTTTCGAATAAAATTCTGTTACTCAAATTTTTTATGGTTTGTTGAACAAACAAAATGTTATATCGAATCTAGATTTCAATTCTATATTATCTACATATTTATTTTTCTGTTTTTGGTCTCGCGGTTAAAATCAAATTTGAGAAAATAAATTATTAATCCATTATTAATACGTTATTTATCATGTTCACGTTCAATTTATTAGCTCCAGTCTTGTCCTTTTCCTTTAAACGAGTTTAATAACTCTTGACTTGACCTTCTCCTTTCTCTTTGACCACTTTTCATGGTTTCTTAACTTTTTTCTTTTATATCCTGTCCTTACACTTGAAAACTTTTTCATTTTTTTTCTTGAGCGGCTGCACTTCCACTCTATCAAGTCTCTCATTCTTTTTCTTGATGATTATTATTCGTATTTTATACATATCATTATTAGATTGTATAGTATAACCTTTAACAGAATAAAAAGTTTTCTTCACAGTTTCCTTGGCAGTTTCATAACTTTCTTTACTTTTTACAAGTTATCAACAGTTTCTTTTAAACTACCGACCGTTTCTTTTATTTCACCGCTCAATTGTTTATGCCCTCATAATCCTTTAGCGGTATTATCAGATTGTAAAGTACTAATTGGTTAAAATTATCCCACTACAAATTATCACTCAAGGGTACTTCCATTGCTTTGTTAACCGTATGACTTTTCTTGTGAGGTTTCTTTCTTGTTAGGCCCGTTGTGAATGAATTTTTATCTTTCAAACCCATTTGGTGGATTTGACCTCAGAAAGGAGTGAATTCACATAAAGATAAAGTCTTCTAAATGATAATGGATTTATTTATTAACATGCACATCTTTTCCTTCATCCCTTTCTACTTTTATAAATACCCTCTTTTGGTTAGCGTAATTATTACCGTAATTAATTTTTCCGTTTTCTTTTTGGACATTTTAGCGATATTTCAAAAAAATAAACCATTATTTTAAAATAAGGTTGCCGGGTAAAACCCGAAATCGAAACCCGAAAGGTTTCGACTTTTGCCAAAATGGGGTTAGTGTTTTCCCCGCAAAACCTTAAACTTTTAAAAAAGCAAAAAAAAAATATTTAGAAAAATCAATTAAATATTTTAACGATAGGTAACATCAAAACTAATTAGAAAAAAATATCGATTTATTAAAGTATTGATTAAATTAACATAATATTATAAAGTAAATTAAGATAATGTATGAATAAGAAAGCAATTATAAATACCAAGTTCTCTAATAAAGCTTTTTAAAAAAAAAAGTCTTTTCCTTAACAGTAAGAATGAGACAAACAATTTTATATAAAATATTTGCCTCCTTCAACCTCTCTTTTTCTTTCTAAATCTTTAATTCTTTAAACCTCTTCAAGCTCTTCAACTCTTCTGCTTTTTTAATAATTTCGACCAATATTAAATTAGCTGGCACATGACTTGGAAGTAATTAAATCTCTCTATATGCACCTTTAAATGCACATACTATATTTTTTTCTCTAATGCGCAATCATATTCAGCCAAGCATATAGAGATCATATCAAAAAATTTTTTTAAATGCACATCGTTTCAAATCAAGACTGTATTACAAAAGATTTGTCCCCAAATTTATATGCTAAATCTTAATTTTTCAAAAGGTTTATGATTAATATTATAAAATATTACTGATAATTTTATGGATTAGAAATGATTATTTATTCTAATAACTCGAATTTATTCTATAAATATTTTTTAATCTTCACATAAATTCATTATTATAACATATACTTGTATATGTAATAAATAAATAAAATAAATAGATAATTTTTCAATCCAAATACAAATATAAATATTCATTAATTTATCTGTTCTTCTTCATCTTTATATTTTTTCTTATTATCATCCGACTTTTGATTATCTTCGGTACCGCTATCTCCATCACCATCTGAATCAATAAATTGTTCCCTATTAAGTATTTAAAAGATATTAGATCTTTTCAAAATGAAACAATAGTCAAAGTATTTCAAAAGTACTTACTCTTCGGTATCTACTTTCGTATGCTGGAATTTTTTCATAATTTTTCCTCGAAATATGAATATAGCCAATCCAATTACACCAAAAATAACGATTATAAGTGTTGTAGTACCACTAACCAAAAAAAATTAATATAAAGCGAATTAATAGATTAGTTAATCATTAAAAAACCACAAATTAAAAGGTAGCATTTACTTACGCATCATAATAACGATTCCAAATTTCTTGCTCGTTTACAGAATCTGAATCGTTTTGTTTATCGTTATTTAGTTCCTATACATTAAAACAATTTTTTTTTTTTTTTGTATTTAAATAATGCTTCATTCTTAAAATATTTGGGAAAAAAAAAAAATGTCGATTGAATAAGCTTACTTCCGACTCGATCCTTGATGAAAAATTTTCTATATGATGATCCAATCCCATAAATCTATACATCATATCCATAGTTACAAGAGGAACATCATATGGTACCATATGACTTGCGTTATATACTTTAACATATGTAAGATTTCTCTCTGTGACAATATTCCCTGCAAGAGTATCATTAACATACCAAAGTAATTTTGTATTATTCTACAACAAAAAATAATTATTAAATAATTTTAAATTATGAAGACAAATTATTGATTTGAAATTACCTGAAAACCTTTGTAACCATTCCATTCTAAGTTACTTATCATGGCTTCAGTTCCCATATAATTACAAATTATATCTTGGTCTCCACTATTTTTAAAGAATTATAAAATAAAAATAAATAATTTATATAATTTGAACTTTAACAAGAGAAATATACAGACCTGTATATTAATACATTGATTTGTTTTAAAATTTCGGGAAATAACTATCAATTAATAGATGAATTAATAACTCATAATGTAATTTTAAAATAACTTTTATAATAAATGTACATACTGTTATAGAAGGTGGGCTTTTATCACCATCGAATCCCATGTTAACTGAACTGCTACATTCTATCCAATAACCTTGTCTCTTAGTTGCGTGAAGAGATTTAACAACGTCAGGCCTCTAATACGCATAAAATTAATATATATATATTTTTAGGAGAATAATAAGTTATTGAAATCATAAATAATAGAGAAAATAATTACACGCAAATATTTATAGACAGTAGCTAGTTCGTATGGCCACTTAAGCCCACAAGAAGGATAAGAATCAGAATGATCTCGGATATCGTATTGATTTATACACGTCTGACCTGTTTTAACACTATATATAATATTTTGGATGATTTTTTAATTAAATTAAATTTTACATAATTTTTTTTCAAAAAAAAAAAGAAAAAGAAAAAAGGATACCGTTTCCGTGAGTTCTGCAAAATTATGTTAAGAATTTGCTCACATTCTTCGACCTTGATTTTAGATGATCTCTTTAAAATATCGTTACATACTTTTAATTGTGACTCCGCAAGAACCTAAAGAAAGGAGAAAAGTAAATTTAAAGCATTTCCAATAACTAAAAAAAAGAGTGTCATACCTTATAATTTCCGTTTAAAAGATTATTAGCCATTGAATAATTATAATATGAACTATACTGATTATAAAATATAATTTATGGTTAAAATTTATTAAAAACTTTTTATGATAATAAACCATTCTAATTTTTTATACGTACTTGTGTATTAGGATCAATCCATCCATTTCCGATCGCTATTCCTCGTAAATTATACTAAAGACGGTAATATATAAATATATATAGTTTATAGATATTTCTAAAATAAATAAATTAATTAAAAAGTTCGAATTACCTTTTGATAATCAGGTGTTTTCCTTTCATTATTACGTTTCAAAATTCCATTTGCTATGTATGGTATGAATGTCCCAGCATAGCTCTCTCCGGACAAATACATCTAAATTTTAGATGATATTTAATAATTTGTGATTCGATATCCTATCATATTTAATCATTAAGCAATCTTACATCATCTTGAGAATATTCTGGAAAAATTTCAAAAAATTTATCAAGAAACGATAAGAATTGTTGCGTGACTTGAGTCATGTTCTTCGCATAAGCGTTTGGTTTTGAGAAACTAAATCCTGTTCCTACAGGCTGATCAACTTTTGAAATAATTTATTAAAAATGAGCTATACTATTTAAATACCAAAATAGAATCATTAATTTATACCTACCATACAACACATTAGCAAACTCATTCCATCCTCCATATAAAGGTTTCAATGTTTGATCCTCATTAATCCTAAAAGGTCCAGTCTCAAGAAATACACCATCCATACTAAATACAAAGAAATTCCGTTAAATTATATTAAATAAATTTGAGTAAACAAAAAAAGAAATTATTACCTTGAGCTAAATTTGCGAAAATACGTGAAAGAGTAAAATTAATTATTCATAAGAAGATAAAATGATAGTTCACATAACAAACATAAACTTCAACTTACCAACCAGGACCTATTCAGTGATTTTAAAGATTTAAATTTAATTACGATAAACTGTACATTCAACATTAAAGTTAAACCTTATAACATACCTCCATTGAGCCAAATAACCTATTTTCAAATCGTAATTTAGGTTAATAATTCTTTAAATACAAAAATAGTTAAATTAAATAACTAACTAATTTAGCTTTGTTAGCAATATGGCGATTATGCATTAGCCAAAAGAATATATTAGAATCTGATAGTTCATCAATTGTTATGTGCCTAAAATTTAAAACATAATAGTCAGCAAATTGAAAAGGACTTTTTTTTTGTTAAGATAAATAAATATGTATCATACCCAGCATGTGACTTCAAATTTACATGATCCGGAAGACCAGGTAGTGATCCCACATAATAATCTGCAGCTAACAGTGAAAATCGAGTAATGAATTAAAAGTGCTTTTTTCAAAATTCAATATCAAAAAGATAGATATAATAAAAACCATTTGCTGCTTCAGAAACGTTGGAAAATGCAAAGGTGGCCAGCCCTATTGTAAGGGCCAGAGATTTAAGATTAAACTTCATCCTTAGAAAGAGTGAATTATAATTACATCCGTCAAAAAGTTGGTTTACGATAATTCAAAAATGTAGGTTTTAAATTGTTTTCTATTTTTGAAAAACAAGCCTCAATTAGGTAAGTTGTATGCATGTGATCGATGGATAATTTTTACGAATTTAATTTTTTTTTTTTAATAAACTTTTTTTTTAAAAAATGGAATTAGTTAACTTTGAGCAAGTAAAACGCTCTATTGAAGAAGGCACAAAACATTGTCTTAAGGTGCCTTTCTTTTTTAATTTATATTCTTTATTCTTAACTCTTTTACTAAAGGTTATGTATTTTATACCCATTTCATAATAAAGAAACTTAAACAAGATCCTTCAGACTATGAGTGCCATTCTGCACTTACAATAATACTTAATGAGAATTTATCTGCACCTACAAATTATTCAAAAAAAGAACAAAATGAATTACTAAATTGCTTAAAGTTTTCAATTTTACCATTAAACGAAGAAGAAGAAAAGGTAACTTTTTAAATTTTACGGAATTCTTTTTTAAAACTACTTATTTACATTCCAACGGAATTTTTTTTTTAGATCAAACTTTTAAAACAAATTTCTTGGGATGTGTTTACGTTGATGATGCCTTTTCTTTCATTATCTGATTCAACCTCAAATATAACACAAGAAATTGTTCAAAGCATCGCACAACACAACAATGCACGAGAGACACATATGATGATTATGGAAAGGTTTAGTTGGCTTGAATGGAAGAGTCAACATTGCTCTACAATGGAATTTAGCAACTTAATTAAAGTCCTAAGAATAGGTTAAGTAGTTTCTATATTCATATCAATAATGAACTAAGTAGTATTTACAATAATTCATTATTGATGATACTTTAGTTCTCAATCGATTGGATAGAAAAATTTTGATTAAATTTCTACCAGAAACGGTTCAAGCTGTTATTCGCGTATGGTCGGCGCTGGATGAACTTGATGATGTGCATAGTGATATTGTTACTGATAGTTTAATCCAATTCGCTGAAATCATAGCAGAGCTGATGGAAGTGGAAAAAAAGGTCAGAATGATAAACGAAAAATTTTTAATTTAGGTAATTAACTTCATAAGCTTTTAATAAGTTCTTTGATATTAGGAACTTAAACTTGATCCTACACGAAAAGATTTAGATAATCAAGAATATTATTTATCGAGTTATTTGATTATCACTTCATTTGAGAAATTTATTCGATCAACTCATATTCCTATGTCCCCCGCCTATTATGAGATATACCATCCCAAATTTCACATTTTATGGGAACGTAAGCAGAGTGCAGGTGTTCGAACTATTGATAAAGCCAGATTAATTAGATTAATTGTAAGTAGATTTAAAGGATTTAATAACATTATACCCAAATAACCAACTGTTCTTTTATCAGCAAGCTTCTATAAAAGCTCATATCTCTATAGATCAACTTGTGAATTATATTAATAGTTTAATTAAAGAGCCAACTGGTAATAAGACTTTGAATCATTATATTTTCTTAATGATTGAAAATTATTAAATTACTTTCCTACCTATTTAAGTAAAAGACAGCATATTTTCTACTAAAGATTTCCCTATTTCACCAAGCGGAGTTATAATATATGTGGCAAGCGTTATATATTATCAATTTATGCACCAAGATGATTCCAGCGTAGAAAAAGCCGTAATTCCTTTGTCTCCTGGATGGTTATTCAAAAATATTGTTTCCATTGCTTCAAAATGTCTATCAAGGTAATAATTTAAAATGCGTTTTGCAACCTATCTAATTTTAACTAATGCAAATATCATTGTTCATAGCGATGCTAAAGAACTTGAAATGGCGGATAAGACTTTACTTGTGTTATTATATTTGACTGAGAGAAATGAAGAAAATACTATTTCTTCAGACCACCTTGAGGCTAAATTGTCCAATGATGGGACGACCATAACACACTTATATCAATTTATCAGTGTATTTGCATCAACTTCACCAGATGAAACTTTACGTTTCATTTCCTTTAAATTACTTTCGCGTTTAATAACGCTGTGTAAAGATGATGCTAGGATTTTTTTATTACGTGAATTATTAACAAATTGTCCATTTGAGACCATGAAAAGTGCTGCGATTGAGATTGTAAAGGAAAATGTTGCTCAAGGATTAAATAAAGCATATGAAAGTAAATCTAATGATAAGGTAAGTAAATTAACTAAGCTTATCGCTTCTTTGGATGTTTGTACTTAAATTCATTATTATTATTTGTCATAGTCTACCATTTCTGTTTTTGCTAGCAGATTTATTATTGAAACTTTCTTTCCACATATACTTCGATTTGAATCACCCTCAATACTGGAAAACGAAAAAGAATTTTCAGAAAAGTATAGTTTTATTATGCAAGGATTGAATTTTTATCTTTTTTTATTAATGAGAGATAAAGAGAATTTGGTATGATCTTATTTTAATAATTGCTAAAAATTTTTTTTTCTTACTCATTGGTTTTTTATATTTAGACTGGAGTATGGAATAATAAACAGATAAGTGAAACAAATAAAGAATATATAGAACCAATAAAAAAGCAATGTGATATCTTGGCAATAGAATTCGGCAAAAAATTAGAGAAATTGAATAAAAATGTTCAAGGTAAGTGTTTATTATGCAATTATGCGATTAACATTTTTCAGTTTTTTAATAAGTAAAATAAAATTAATATTATAAAATTTTAGAAACATCTCATACCGGGCATAATCATAATGATATTTTATCAAATTTTTCCGAAAAAGTACAACCAAATACAGTAGAATTTAATCTTTTATTAGACGAAACTAATCTTAATAATATACAATTTACTCCATCTCAAGAATTAGCGGTATAATTAATTCTTATAAAACAATTCATTCTTATAATATGATTCTTAATATTAATTATTTAATTTATAATTCATATTTAAATTTTATAGATATTGCAATCAAATTTATTTAATATATATCTTATACAAGATGCTATTAATAGAATTCAACAAATTTTAGTAAAATAATTTTATAAATTTAAATAAAGGCATTAATAAATATATAATGATAATTTATTAACTTAAAATAAAATATTATAAGCTTCATAATATATGAAATTAAAGATGTAATAGGATATTTATGTTGTTTAATTTTATTATTTTAATTTAAATAAATTTAATAATAAATAGTAATGTTTTTTTTAATATTAAATCAAATCAAATGATTAAATCAAAAAAATCAAATAAATGCTTTAATATTAAAAAGTGATAAATATCATTATGTTTAATATTAATAAAGAATACTTTAAAAGAAATTTTTATTAATAAAATATATATTTTAAATTTTAAATAGAATTTTTACTAAAAAAAATTTAGTAAAGTTCATTTTAAATTTCAAAAGCAATTTTACTAAATAAATATAATAAATATATAGAATCTTTGTAATAGAAAAGAAAACTATCAAAAAAAAAATCAATTTTACTTTTATATACTAAATATGATTTTTAGGTTAAAAATATATTTAAATTTAACATTAATTCATTTTATATTTTTTTAACAATTTTTCTCTTTTTTATTACAAGAGTTCTATATTATTAAAGTTAAAAATGATTTTATTAATCAAATAAAAATCTGAATTTTAAAAGTAATATTAAAAAAAATTTATTTAATAAATTTAATAAAATATAAATTTAAGCTTAAAAATAGAATAAATTAATAATAAAATATTAAAAATAATACTTATTATAATTTAAAATAAAATTATTATCTAAAAATTACAAGTTTTAAATATAAATGTTTTGCAGTAAAAAGAGAAAATTACTAAAAAAATTTTTTAAGTTAATATTAAATTTGAATTTATTTACTAAAAAATAATATTTAACTTATTAAATAAAAAATTTTTTTTGGTAATTTTTTTTTTTTACTACAAAGTATCTATATATAAAATATTTATATATTATAATTAATTTATAATATTACAATTAATTAATTAATTTGTAATATAATTAATCTAAATATATAAAAATTAATTTTATAATATTTAATTTTATTTTATAATATATTCTAAAAAACAGTATCTATTAAAGTATCTGAAATATTATAATCATATAAATATTAATAATATTCACTGTATTATTAAAAAATATTACTAAAAAAATTATATTGCTTAAAATTTATGTATTGTTAAAAATATAAAGTTAAATTATAAATGTATTGCTTAAAAATATAGTACTTAAAAAAAATATATTATTTAAAATAAAAATTTATTGCTAAAATAAAATATATCAGTTTAAAAAATATTGCTAAAAAAATATATAGATAAATTAAATTTGTAATTATATTTTATATTATAATATAAATATTTAATTTATATTTAATAAAAATTTTTTTCATAAGAGAAGTATTCTGTTTTTTTAATTGCAACTTTTTTGTATTTTATTTTTATTTTATGTTATAATATAATTTATATTTTATAATAAATAAATAATTTATGATTAAATAATTAATATTAATTATATATTCATAATATGAGAAAACTTAGACAATAAATATGTATCTTTAGTAGTGTTCTACACAGATTCAGATTGGATTCAGATCTGATCTGTTAAATTTGAATTCAAAGTTGAAATTGAATTTTCAGACTTCTTTAGAGCTGAAAATTTGTTTCTTTTCATTTAAAAGAAACAAATTTTCAGATTTTTTTTAGAACTGAAAAGTTCCTTTCATTGAAAAAGAATGAATTTTTAGACTCTTTTAGAGTTGAAAAGTTCCTTTCATTAAAAAGAAATGAATTTTCAGATCTCTTTTAGAACTGAAAATTCATTTTTCAATAAAACTTTTGAACTTAGATCAGATTAGATTTGGATTTAAACTGATCTATTAGATCTGAATTTGAGATTCAATCTGTCAGATTTAGATCAGATCTGGATTTTAATAGATTTGTCAGATTCAGATCAGATTTAGATCCTAAAAAATGAAAATTAAATCAGATCAGATTTGGATAAAATCTGATCTGATCTGATTTACAAAACACTAATTTTAATTATTCTTTCTTGTAATTTTTTACAAATTTTGACTTATTAAATTCTTTTATATAAAAATGGTCTAAAAAACATATCTTTAAAGTATAAATCTAAGAAATTACAATAAATAAAAACCTAGTAGCATATTTTTTTCTTAAGATTTATCATAGCTTTTTATAATATTAATCTTTAATAATTATATATCATTATAATTTAAGCAAGATAAATAAATACTTACAAGTATAAGCAAATTCTTTTTTTTCTTTTAAATATATCTAATTAGTAAAATTAAAAAAATTTTTTACTTTTGATAATTATAATAGTAAAATTAATATATAATTATCAAATTCTATCATAATTATAATAAGAAAAAAATGAACTTTGATTTTGTTCAAAAAATGATATTTTAAATAGTATTTACAAATCTATTTATTAAATTAATTTCTATTTATAAGTTGATTCTAAGCATAAATTTTGCTTCTTTTACTAGTAAAAAATTACAGCTCTAATCCTTTTATTATATCACAGTTAGCCTTATGTATTTCAAAACTACTTGTATAAATATTATTAATTCTAACAATAAGATAATTTAATAATTTAAATTTATTAATATTAAATTCAATAATATCTGATTTAATAAGAAATATAACATCTAAAAATTGGTTATATTTTATAAATAATATAGTTGACGCATTAATAAATCATATAATAAGTACTTTTTAATCATCTATAATAAATTTATTATTACTAAAAATAAACCTTAATTAGTTGCATTCTTAGGTTTAATTTTTACTATTCTCAATTCAATAAGTAACAAATAAGCAATTATAATATTGTAATAATATTAAAAATTATGTTACAATATTATATTTAATCATATAAATTTTTAATAGAATAGTTTTAAAATCACATTATTCTTCTAAATTTTTTAATTAATATTAAATAACTTTAAGCTTATAGATTTCTTAAAAATAATTATATATTACTATATTATTATTTGATAATAGATCACATTAATAATTTAAGAATATATGAGCTTATTAAATATAAGGTCTAATTAATAGAAAAGAGAAAAATCTAAATTTTGATAAAAATTTTTTTATTAGTTTACTTAATTTATCATAGTCATATATTCAAAAAAAGTTTAGAAACTAAAATTAATAAAAATTTTTCTTTTTTATTGACAAGTTCTTATATTAATAAAAGCTTATCAAAATTTTCTAATCAGAATAATCAATCAACTATTAAATATTTTATTTTCTACTTTGAAAAAACTTGATATATAGAAGGTAATCACAGATATCTGAATGATTAAAAATTATTTGTATTTACTTATTATATTAATATTTATTTATAAAATAAACTAACTTTTATTTATTCTAAATATACTAATATATTTATTAAAAATTAAATAAAACTAATACTTTGTTGAACCTTCTTCAGCTATTATATATGCTTGAATTTAATAAGGTATACTTTTAATCAAATTTAAATATACTTAAGTAAAATTAAATGTCAAGTATTTTTTATCTTACATCTTAAATCTTTTAAATTTTTAGTAAATTACGCACTTTTTTATCATATTTCAAAGATTTTCAATTGGATTTAAATCAGAATTTTATACAAGTTAGAGTAGTACAGGAATCTTTGCAGTATTACAAATATTAGCAATAATCTTTGCTTAATGAGTTGAAGCATTATCCTTCTAAAAAATTTCTTGTTTACAAGAAACTAATTTGTAATGTAAAGGAATAGCATATTTCTGTTATACTTTTGCATATTTTTGTCCTATTACAGATTTATAAAGAAGAATAAGAAATTCCAGTCTATATCATGAAAAACATCCCCAAATATTTGACTAAGATTGTGTTTTACTATAGCAGTTAAATATAAAAGATCAAATTTGTCTTCTGATATACTTTACATACATAAATTATAATCTTATAAAATTAACTAAATATTGATTTATCAGATTATACAATTTTTTTTACTTTGCAATTGTTCAATCTTTTTATTTCAAAACTTAAACCAATCTTTTTTTATTATTTTCAGAAATTAATAGTTTAGAATGAGTAATACACAAATGTAAGCTAACATTTTTAAGAGTCTGATGAATTATAATAGTTAAAACTTTTTTTTTTTTAGTCCATAATTTTAAATTTTTTAAGTGATAGAGTGTTGATGCTTCAAATTTTATATAATAAGTTTTTTAAGTAAAGCTTATACATTTGAATCAAAAAGTAACTTTATATCACAATATTTTTTTTTGATATTATAGATCTAATTTCTTTAAAATATTTTATTGCATTATAAATAGTTATTTTACTATATTGAATATTATTAACAATTATTTAATATGAATTATCTCATTTATGATCATAAAGAATTACTTCATATTATTTAATTGTTAATATTTTATTTTAACTATTTTATTCAAAAGAAAATTACTGTTATTTATTATAATCGATTTATATTTATATTATAAATAAATACTTAAATTAGAAATAATGTAAATAAATAAATAAACAAAAAAAATACTTATCATTCAAGTATCTGTGATCATATTCTATAGTTACATATTGATTAAAGTAAGCATAAAATAGCCAATTATACTTTTTTTTATCAATAATTAAATAACTAACTCTATTTAATCTGTATTGTAAATTCTTCAAATATTTACTATTCAAATTGAAACTATTACTAACATATTAATTAAATATAATTTACCTGTTCCTACAATTTCTATTATAATAAAATTAAGTAATTCAATACAATCAGAATTTATAATTAAAGTAATATAATGAGATTCAATTTGCTTAAATATTATTATTTGATTTTATTTAATATTTAATTATAGTAGTGGTCATAAGTATCCGACTGCCTCTAACTCTGGCTACAAGTAAGTAAATTCAAAATTTTTTTTTTATTTAAAAAATAC
>CAJVPP010001983.1:0-16896 GCA_910592005.1 Funneliformis mosseae
CTGCGACAAAATACGTAAAGACCCAATCTAGCACGAGACATAGCCACAATAAGACGTCTAACGTCTCGTATATGCCCAACAGTTTTCGTACGAACCAGAGATAAAAGGATATCTAAGAATGAAATGATTATTAAAATTCAAAAAAGATCTTAAAAATCAAAATTAAAGACATATTATAATTACAATCATTTTGTTGTCCTTGAAACTTATCAACTGTTGTAACTTTAGCTGGGCGACCAAATAAAGGATTCCATGAACATCGTTGGCTCAAAACATCCCTTATTAAAGCTTTCTGCCCATTATAAGTTGTTAGGATTGTAATCTTTTCAGCTGGATAACTATATGATGGATAAAACATCTTAGCTAAATAATAGAAATAAAGAACCGTGAAGAAAATAAATTACCCCAACAATCGCATATATTGATATACTGCAACGACATATTCTGCTTCTCCAAGATTCTGTAAAAATTTTTCTTGTTAATTATAAATTACGTGTAAATAGGCGCACTTTCAACATAACACTTACCTGATAGAAATATGGAACAGGCTCACTTTCACCTTTACCCATAAATTCTTCAACATTTATTAATTGGTATTCGTATATAAAACCAGCGTTAGCATTTTTATATTCATCCTTTTCAATTACTGATGACAAATCACCCAAATTTTTGTAACGCCAATTATATAATTTCGCTATAGAGGGCCTAGCACGTCCCTGAGCATCTAGATCAATGGTTGGAACACCAAGTCTAACAAATCTAGTGAATAAACTTTGTTCCATGTTTCCAAATTTTTGAAAAGCCATGTTTTTCACTACAGGTGGTAATTGATTATGATCACCAATCATAATCACTCTTTTCAATCTACTTCGACCATCTTCAGTTTCTTGTAATAACAAAGGAATGAATGTTTCGACTTCCAAAATTTGTGCTGCCTCTTCCATTACTACGTTATCATATTTAAATCCTAAAGAAACCAATTCGCGCCGCTAAATAAAAATATTGAATTAGTTTTAAAAATAAAATTCAATATTTTACCATAAGTTATGTCAAAAATAAAATACTTTTAACGCCGCATGAGTACAAGTCATAGCAATAATTTTAGCTTCCTTCGTTAATAAATAATTAGCTCTATCATAACTAGTTCTAAGTAATTCGAATCCACGAATCTCCTCAAGTTCTGTAAATACTTTTTCTATATGACGGAAACACCCCTCGGCAATTTCTAAGGTATCTTCATAACTTGCATCTTCAGGGAATAGTGGTTGGGGGGCATCATTAAAATATGCGGTGAAAGGGAACTCATTCCTTATTTTTTCTACATCGAAATTCTTATTTATTAATCCTTGCCTACATTTATCAATGTAAGGCTCCCATTTCGACAATACATGATACAAATAAAAATATCCAGCAGTTTCACATGTATATCCATATTCACCACCAATCTGTAATGATTTGGCAAGACGATCTACTTCCGAAAGCAACGATAGACGTTTTTCCTATAGACAAAAATTGTTTTAATAAAATTACATACTAAACTTTAATAAAAAAAAAAGAGTATATACCAAAAATGAATTGACTCTGCCATATTTGCTAAAACTCAGTTCTGTATTGAGTTCCTCTTCACCATGACCCAATCTAAGTAAATGTCTCTCATCAACATCTATATTTAATAAATAGTTGCAATGACAAACTTATTAATTCTTTTAAAATAGTATTAAGTAAGATGTAAGGAAATATATAATCACCAAGAGCCATAATCTTCTCAAATAACTGATTCAGAGCTTGGTTACTATGCGTAACCAATAATGTGTGCTGATCAGTAAAATTATGATATAGATTGGCAATAATCTGAACAGCTACGTCTGTTTTACCGGTACCTGGAGGACCGACGACCATAGTAAGACCAGGGTTGGTTCCTGCTTTAATAGCTTCCACTAATGAAAAATATAATGAATATATATCATACTAGTAGCATAATGACATTCATTTGTAAACACAATAAAATACCTTGTACGGGAGTAAATTTAATGACATTTTTTTTAGGCTGATTAAATGGATAAGGTCCCATATTTGGTAAACTATATGTTTTGACCAATATCTGATCTGGGTTTACATTAGACTGAGAAGGGTTTATATTTTCAGAATCATCAACTTTCCTCTTTTTTGAGATTTGAATATTCTCAGAAAATTGTAGGATGTAAGGTGGTGGAATGGGTGCTTTAAACCCTTCTGCTGGTAAAATATCCTAAATTAATAAATAATACAAGTTATAAAAATTTTATTTTTAAATCTGAAAACTTGCAAGTTTACAAGTAAATATTATCTTACTTTGCCAGGAAAACTTTCAACCAAATGTTCGTAATTTAAAAAAGTATCTCGAAAATCAATTTCTTTCGGTCGATTTGGCATCATGGAATAATGAGCGTTACCAGGGTGACCATAACCCAAGAATATGTTATGTAACCAATCTGGTACCACCAATTCACTTTGCATTAAATCGCGAATCGTTTCAAGAACAGCTTTGAAATTGTTTTCCTAAAATTATTGCCACCATATAAAAGACTTCTTAGAAGTTATAATAGTAAAACATAAATGAAAGGAATTCTATTACCTTTGGCTTCCTTCTCATTAAGACATTAAAAGTTTCATATACATCTTCATCCCTGGTACTTGAAAATCTATTCATATCAATCTAAAATAAATTTAAGTTAATAGAAAATTTATATATAATAATAATATTAAAAAACGATTATACTTTATATTGGTTCGGATCCAAAATCACACGAACTGTCCTCATATTTCCGGAAATTTTAGGTTTCTTATCATCAATACGTGGTTTTCCAACTTCATCAATTGGCTTCCCTAAAAAAAATATAGTTTAAAAATTAAATTGTCTCAAAATCACTAAGATAAATAAAAATTTAATAATGAATGTTACCATCGTCACCAATTATATCGCTAACTTCACAGCCTCGAACATACTTTAAACCAAAATGTTGTCTTTTGAAAAAAATTAAAAGTTATGAATTGATTTGTTTTACAAAAAAAAGATTATTAAATTATTTAAACAAACCTGAATGGCATAACATCTTTATATTTTTCAGCAGTATCATCATGAGCCTGTATTGCTAATAAAAACAACACGTCATGTGGTTTCAAAGAATCCCATTCATTACGAATAGATTCTGTATAGCGACCAACATTAAATGTCACCTGTAAAAATCAAATTCATTATAATAAAATAATTTCAAAAGAATAATGATTATATATATATGATAAAAACATACATCGGCCTTGACTATTGATGGTTTACTTTCACCAATATTCGGTTTACCAACCTCTACTATACTAATTATAAAAAGAGGCACTTAGAAATTAATTGAATTAAACGTCAAGAAGTCTAAGTACTGTAAATTAAATTCTTACTTAAATGTCTCTATTTCTACTGCCATACGAGCCCAACCAGTGAAATCAGTTTTACCCGAAAGGTAAGAAATTCTCGGTGCCAGCCGTTTCACGACATCCTCAATATCTTGCCGAATTTCATAAGTTGTTTCCAATCGAAACAAGTTAAAATTTCTCAACAAATAATCATGAATGGTAAGAAATTGTAAGTTGAGTTTTGGTAGTGCAAGTGGCACTTCATTATTCCAGAATTGAGTTTGTACGACGGCATCATCAAATAGAGCATTCTAATAAATTATTTTAATTAATAAATATATTAATTCATAAATAGCTAACCTTAATTCACAGAAAACTAACCTCATCTGGATAAAGTGGTTTTGAATTTATCAGGTCAATTTGACTCGTTCTCTTTTCAAATTTGCTAACTAACACCTCCACCAAAAAATCTTTATCGTAATGTCCTCCACCAACCAATTTATTTGTTCGAATATTTAAAAATTCACATAATCTTATTATTTCTTCATGAGTTAATGCATCAAAATGTCTTTGTAAGTCAGGCCTTCGTTCAATGGAAGCAAAATTTGATAATGCCAATGATTTTAATGTGATATTAAAATGTTCAAAAGCGATTCGCTATTAAAGAAAAAAAATTGTTGATTAAAAATAAATTGCAAATATAAAACTTGAGTATAAAGTTTAAAAAAAATTATCTACCTGAAGAACAGTTAATCTTTTACAATGTAGCTCTGTCATTCGGTTATCTGTCAAAGCTAAACCAGTATGATCATCAATTTCAAATCCAGCGTAGAACTTTAATATATCTAAAAGTTGCTTGAAAAGGAGTTCGCTATAGACAAACACGGAAAAGTCAAATAAAGATAATGATAATTCGATCATTTAAAACTTTGAATCTACTAACTTTGACATATCACGTTTCATAATCGGTGCAAATTTACAAAGCGTCAATATCTGATGGTCTTCTAATAATTTATTAAAATAACGTCTTGTTGGAAGTTGAGCTTCAAGGTCAATGAAAAATTCCAGACAACGTTCAAGATAAGCTAAGACTTCAAAATTTACTAAAAGTAATACAAAAATTCATGTTATTTCTAAATAATTATGGAAGGAAAAGTTAAATATTATTAATCATTCATACATTCTCCAGTTTCGGGTATTGTATATAAAATTTCCACAAATGCTTTCATGAAGTTGCTTAGCCATGTCCTCTCGAAAATCATTTTTTTCTTTTGTGGTTCATCTATAAATTGAATATCATTAAAAAGATTAAAATAGTAATGGTAAAATACATTAATCGAAAAATAAATATCTATCAAAAGTACCAACCAAAGAATTATAGAATACCTGCTTTCTTGAATCTTTTCACAAATACATTCCAAATCTTTTTCAAATCTTTGTTATTTGCGAATTCTTGCTCTCTCAATGACGCTGTACCAAAACAATGCCATGTTACAAGTGAGACCAATCTGCAAAAATAAAATAAAATTATATATATACATGCACATATATATATTGAAAAATAATACGATATGATTAAAAAACGCCTCTAAACATACATCATACATTCTCCCCGGATTAATTGATTCTCAATACTCTGAAAAACATGAACTAAGAATAATACTATATATTTTCGTACTATAAGAGAAAGTGTATTTGCTAGTGGAGGAATAGCAAGTTCGAGAACACGGTTGAAAAAACCCGAGAATTGTTCAGGACTTTTCATAAAACAATCTATTGGTATTTTTAAAATATAATCAATAACAGAATTTAATTCGTTAATTCACACGTACGTTTCGTTCATTAAGAATTTACCCCATACAGCTACTCGTTCACGAAATTTTTCATTGACCATCAATACAATTGATAATACATGGGCAAGTGAAGCTTGTGAATCATAATGTGGCCAAAGATACTACAATTAGAAAAAAAAATTAATCTTTTTTTTGGATTTTTTTTTGGATTTAGATATAGCAAATTTACTTTTTCTAGATACTGGCTAAGCTCTAGTAACATTAGTTTTTTCGGTTCAAAACCTTTCGATTCTAATTCCTCATTATAGATTTTTTCAACAATAGACGAATCCCATACTATCTTATTAGGATCTTTACTGTTCCAATAAGTTTCTACCAAAATAGATATCGAATCAGCTTTCATATCTTGAAATGTTGGATAATATGCACCGGTTCTCGAGTTTTCGGTCGGTGGAGCATGTGGTGGTAGAGTAGTAAGTCGTTCTTCAGTCATTTTGTAAAATTTTGATACGATCAGATCAAAGTAAATGTTTTCACATTTCAACTTATATATCTGTATATTGTTGATATCATGTGACTCGTGTTTTGATCGGCACGATGATCAAATTTAACGACGATCTTTAAAATTTTATTTTCAAGATAATCTTTAACTTGAATAAAAATGACAAAAGAATTAGACATTATAGACAAAACTGTAGCTAAAAAAATACCAAAATATGTAAGGCCAACGGAAGGAAAGCTAGGTTCTAAGCAATTCAAGGTAATTAAATAATGCAGCATTAAAATTTTCGAGTTATTATTAATAATATATTATATTATTTCTAGAAAATAAAAGACAAAAAACTAAAAGGAAAACTTGAGCGTATAGAAAAAGTTTCCAAAGAAGCTGCTAATAAAGCAGCAAGATCCGAACTTTTACTTACCGAAGAGCCTGGGTATGTAAATTATAGAGAAAATATCGAATTCGTACTTTTGAATAATTAATAATTAATGAATAAAAATAGATACCTTGAGGTTGAGGGAATCGAGAAAACATTTAATATTACACAGAAACAATTAAAAGATAATGTGGACGAAGATTCTACCAAGAAGGTTCGTCTACCGTTAAATGTTAAGAATGTTTAATTGATGTTTTATAAGTCTTATAATGTTCTCTTTTGATATTCAAAGATTTTCGATTTGAAATTGACAAATTTTGGGCCATATTCATTGGATTATACACGTAACGGAAGGTAAATATAATTTATTAATCCTGAGCTTGAATATTTATTTAAATCTTGGTTATTAATTCAAACTTTCAATTATTAATTGTAGGCATATGGTCATTGGAGGTCAGAAAGGTCATATATCAAGTTTCGACTGGGTGGGAAATAAATTAAATTGTGAAATATATGTAAAAGAAACCGTGCGAGATGTCAAGTATGTATTATTTACTATCTTTACAAGAATATAATTTCATTCTTCATCTACTTTTTTTTTACCTTAATTAGATGGCTACACAATGAACTTTTCTTTGCCGTAGCTCAAAAAAAATATGTGTTCATATACGATCACAATGGACTTGAAGTTCATCGATTAAAAAAACATATTGAAGTCAATAAACTTGAATTCTTACCATATCACTTCCTATTAGCTTCTGTGGTAGGTATTAAGTCAATCCTCAATGATTCAAATAATTTTGATTAAAAAAAACTATATATATTTAGGGAAATTCGGGATGGCTCAAATATCAAGATACTTCAACCGGGCAGTTAGTAGCAGAATTAAGAACTAAACTTGGATGTTGTAATGCGATGGCTCAAAATCCGTGGAATGCAATTATGCATCTAGGACATTCTAACGGAACAGTTACATTATGGTCACCTAATATGTCAACTCCTTTGGTCAAAATGCTCACACACAAAGGCCCAGTGAAAGCTGTTGCAGTTGATCACACTGGAAAGTAAGTTCATAGGAATTTAAATTCTCTATTCAAAATTTATTAATTCAACTTATTCTTTGTAGATATATGGCTACATCAGGATTGGACGGACAACTTAAATTATGGGATATAAGGACATATAAACCATTACAACAATATTACACAAGGTCCCCAGCATCGTCACTAACAATATCACAATTAGGCCTTTTAGGTGTTGGCTGGGGTCCTCATGTTACTGTAAATAATATAATACCTTACAAACTTACAAATTAAGAATTAGTAAAACCAAGCGCTAATAATACTTTTATAAATTAGATTTGGAAAGATGCTTTTCTTAAGAAACAACAATCACCTTATATGAATCATCTCCAAGCAGGGACACAGGTACGGGATATACAATTTTGCCCATTTGATGATGCGCTTGGATTAGGGCATTCTGATGGAGTATCAAGTATAATTATTCCCGGTATGTAAAAAAATTACATCTTAAAACTGACTTGTTACAATAAATTTAATATAAATTTTTTGTTAATAGGTTCTGGAGAACCGAATCTTGACAGTTTGGAAGCAAATCCTTATCAGTCCAAGAAACAAAGGCAGGAGGCCGAAGTGCATAGTCTTCTCGACAAGGTATAACATCTTAACAGGTTAACTTATTCGTTTAAATAGAAAATAATTTGGACCTTTTTATAGGTTCAACCAGAGATGATAGTGTTGGATCCTACGTTCATAGGAAAGGTTGATAGAGCTTCCAAAGATTTACTAAAGAAGGAGCTTAAGGAAGAACAGGTATAATTTTATAGTTTATTAACTATGCGTATATGAAATTCAACATTTAACTATTTAAAAATCGATAGGAAGCACAGCTTGCTGGTAAAGGTAAATTGGTGCCTAAAAATAAAATGCGTGGTAAAAGTTCATCATTGAAGAGATACCTTCGCAAGAAACAAAAGAATGTTATAGATGAGCAAAAAGTAATATTATAATATTGTGTTATATACAAAGTTTCATTTATTTTATTTTTAAGTAATTAACGTATTCTTGTTAAATCGTTCATAGCTAATGATTCAACAACGTCTTGAACAAGAAAGAGAAGCACGTAAAAAGCGAACTGTTGATGATAACGAAGATAAAGATCGTCCCAAAGCATTAGAACGATTTTCTAACAAAAAGAGAAAATCTTAATATATTTATTGAACCTTCTTAATATTTAAAAGTATTTAGAGAACAAATTAAAAAAAACAATTAATACTTATATTTTAATAATTTGTACTTAAACATATCATGTGACACTTAGCATCTTTGCTCTTTTTGATACTTGAGACTGAATTTTGTGCAGCAATTTGCTATTGCCTTTCATGACTTTGAGTTAAAAATGAATGGTAATTTTAAACCATAAATATTTTCTTTGTTCAACGAAATGTTTAATTTTTTATAACAGTAAATTAGAATCACGTTACACGAATAGTCCAAGAATCTTGTATCCAAATATATCATGTATTAAGAAATCCTTGATATCATTTATCAATTGTGATATTTGATGAAAATAAATTCACGCCACTAATTAGTAAACCGTGGTATAAACCTTTACTCTTTAATAATGCTTCGCCAAACGAAAATAAATGAATACATCCACGCTCGATTTTAAAATTTTCCATTCTTTTAAAACTAGCCAATCGCTTTTGATGATCACCAATCGACTGCTTTTTTTTCTTTCCACAAAAACTAAAGTGAGTTTAAGAAAATGATTTTATTGTAAATTTAAATACAAATCTTTCGCTTATATTTCATAATTTTTTTATTTAAGAAATGACAATACAAACCTATTTTACAGGTGTCCTTATATTCGGAGCTGCTTTTGCGACTCGGCTTATTCTTTTTCAATTTTCAAATATTACAGAAACTTTAGGAAGTCGTGTGGAAATCATAACTCCTGTAACGAGTTTCATTCGACGTACTGTAATTTGATCATTGTTAACGTTTTTTTTTTTTTTTTTCTTTTTTTTTAAAAAAAAAAATAAAAACCATTAATAATTTTTTTTTTTTTTTTTTTTTTTTTTTTTTTTTTTTAAAAAAAAAAAAAGTAACTGAAGGACTTTATTTATTTGAAAATGGTGTTCCGCCATATGATGGGGGAGCTTTTCATCAAGTAAGTTTAAATTAATTATAATCTAAACCTTATCATAATCAACCAAAATTGATTAAATTATTTCTTTTTTTTGTTCGTTTGCAAGGCACCATTATTACTTGTGTGTTTTCAAATGCTTGGTTATTTACCAAGTATTTTTACAAAATTAACATTTATATTGACAGATCTTATTTTAGCTTATTTTTTAACAGATATAGCTAGAATAAAGCAGCAACTTTACAATAATTTTCCTAGAATCGAAATTGAATTGAAAGAAAATGTATCGAAAGAAATAGATCCATGGATTATTGCTGGATTGTATCCATAAAAATAAATATTAAATATAATTTAAACTAATTTTTTATTATTCTTAATTAAAATCTATACTTTTAGATATTTATTTAATCCGCTAACAATTGCATCATGTCTTTCACAATCTACAATTATATTTACAAATCTATCAATAGTTCTTGGAACTTATTATTCACTTAAAGGTTTGTAAATCACCTTTAAATATATCATTGAAACAAATTTATTAAACTTAATTTTTATTATTCTGTAGATAATAAAAGTTATGGAATGTTTTGGATTGCAATGGCAACTTATTTAAGTTTTTATCCATTTATGTTGATTTCGCCATTAATTTTAATATTAATAAATCATGCTAAATTAAGAGAAAAAAATATTAAAGTATGTATTTTATCATATTTACTTATATGTTAAAAATTTATTTTAATATAAATTTATTTTTAATAGATTGAGATTTTTGGATGTATTGTATTTTACGTTGGATGTTTAAGTGGATTATTAATTTTATCATATCTGTTAATTGGTTCTTGGGATTTTTTAAAAGCTTCTTATGGTGTTATGTAAGATATTTTTAAATTTTCCTTTTATTTCGTCTAAAATATTTATTAATTTATGATTTTATTTTAAAGATTTTTATTATCAGATTTAACACCAAATATAGGATTATTTTGGTATTTCTTTATTGAAATGTTTGATCAATTTAGAAGTTTCTTTTTGGTAGTTTTTCAATTACACGTATTGATATTTATAATACCAATTTCAATAAAATTTAGGTAAGTTAAAAATTTATTTTATATATATATATTTATATATTTTTTAATTTATATTTATATAATCTTCATATTTGAAAGAAATCATCCATTATTTTCAATATTTCTTTTAAATGGAATAATGGCAATATTTAAATCTTATCCATCAATTGGAGATGCTTCACTTTATTTAGCATTTCTTCCAATTTATTCAGAAATTATAAAATGTAATTTATTTTTTTGTTTTAATTAATTTATTTTATTTTATAATATATTTTAATAATTATTATCTTTTTTTTATAGATATGAGATATAATTTTTTAACAATAAATATATTTTGTTATTGTTCAATATTATCACCAATATTTTATTATTTATGGATATATGCAGGTAGTGGTAATGCTAATTTTTTTTATGCTATTACCTTAGTTTATACTATTGGTAATATTATTTTATTAGTTGATTCTACTTTTGCTATGCTTAGAAGAGAATTTGATATTTGGAATCCTAAAACTAAAATTTATGAAATTATTCAACAATAAAAAAAAATTATAAATTAGTTAAATTATAAAATTTAAAAATTTATTTATATAAAGAATTAATTTAAAATGAATCTTTTGATTAATTTAAAATTATTTCATCAGAGTGATTTTTATTCTTAATTTACAAAATTTTGAAAATTTAAAATTTTTGGTATTAAATTGATTTAAATATCACTTTTTTTTTGTTTTTTTCATATACTCTTTTAAAAAAAAATTTTAATAATAAATAATATCAATAATATTAATTAGTATTCATCTTTAATATTTCAAAAAAGTAATTATATAAAAATTTAACATAATAATAATTTATTTAAATTAGAAAATAATTTTTTTTTCATATTTTGATCTTCTTAATAATCTTTTTAATACTAATATTTTACATTTATTTTTTGATAATTTTATCAAAATGTTTAATTTCATTGAAATTAATATTTTTTTTCAAATTTTAAACTGCCTATTATTTTACCAAATTTTAATCTATCTGATAATAATATTTTATCAAATCATAAACTATCTAATAATAATATAGATATGTTTTCAGAATTGTCTTCTTTTAATTTTGTTAATAATTATCAATATAACCTTATTATTGTAATCGACAAAACCTAAATTTTACAAATGTATGATATTTTATAAGTTCAATAGCTTTAACAAAAGCTATATCAACTTAATGTATTTTTATCACTCACTATTAAGAGAATTTATTTTACAAATTAATTTTATTTGTTTAAGAATTAATATCTAAATCTCTTTTTTATTTTTCATCAATATAGTTATTTTATATTTTATTTTCTTACTACTTTTTTTTATTATTTTTTTTTTATCTTTATTATTTCAAATTCTTTTTTTTTTGTCATTTCTGTATTTTATTATAATTTCTTTTATTTTTTTTTTAATATAATTTTTTATCTCTTTAAATATTATTAATATTCATCTTTCATTTTTCTTATAATTTTGTATTTATTTATTTTATTTTTTTTTATTATTTTAAAAAATTTTATTATTATTTTTTTTTATTATATTATCTCTTTATTATAAATCAATTTTATTTTATTTTCTATTCTATTTTTCTTAAAGTTTTATTTTAAATCTTCTGTTTAATTATTTTATTGTTGTCATTTAATATATGATTTATCATTATCAATTATATATTATATTCTTCTTTTTAATCATAATAAGTTCTAATGCTATTTTCTTTATTTAGTTTTTTTATTAAGAAATGAATTAAATACTTAAGTAATGTTTAACATATTAAAGAAGTACTCCTCACCTTATCTATTTATAGAACATATTAATTAAAGGATGTTAATATAGATATTGTTAGGATATATATATCATTAAATAAAAGAAATTTTATTATAATTTTAGTTTTTAAATTAATATATTTACTAAGAATTAGAACAAACTTATTATTTTTTTCTAAATATTAAATTTATCATAATTTCATTTTATTATTTTTTAAAATGTGATAGCTCTAATATCTTTATTATGATAAATTAATTATAAAAATAAAATACAAATCAAAAAAAATTACAGAAATCTCGTTAAAACTAATCTAAAATTAATTAAAATAAATTAATTTTACACTTTCTTGAATTAAATCTAATCTAAGCTAAAATACTATCACTTTTTAGAAAATTATTCAGTAAAAAATGAAAGGGCATAATTATTACTATATTAAAAATTTGACTAATGAGATTCTAATCATATTATGATACTAAGAGAATTTGATCTATTAGAAGTAAAAGAATAATTAGAAGAAAGTGTGCAATCAAAGAAAAAAATTTTTTTTTTTAGATTTAAGGTCAATTTCTATAGTTTTTTAAAAGATTTAGATAATCTAGTAACAATCAATTTAATTGATTAAGTAATTTTAAATAATATATAAAAAAAAAACAAGTGATTTTTGACAAAGATATATTATTAAGTTTTGTTATAGATAAAGTTAAAAAGGTAATTAGAACTATTTTTTAATAAGGGTAAAAAAGGATGTAAATTTATAAGTGAAAAAAATTTAATAATTTAATCACTTAATTTTACTATCTTGTATATTAATAATGAATTTCAAATGTTCTTTTGATTATTATATAATTTATTTATTTTAAAGTTAATAAGAGGATACATTTATATGTAATAGAGTCTTTATAGTTAGCATTATATCTTAAACATAAACATGAGACTAAATACAGTAAGGGCAGTAACATATATTAGTTAATATAATTTTAATATAAGTGTTTACCCTCTTAGGTAAGACAATCATGTGATATATTATCATATAATATATTTGTGATCATGTGCACTCATCATTCATCTTTGTAAAGTTAAAAGTTAATCAAATAAAAAAAAAAACTATAAAATATTTCAATTTGTAAAATTATTTTTATTTCAAATAAAATTTATATAAAATATTTCTTTAATAAAGAAGTTTTGATCAAATGATTATATACATTTATATTTCATATGATATGAGATATTGTGAGAAATTTATTTTATATATAACTTTTTAAAAATTAACTTGCTACAGATCTTTTATGTATTATATTTAACTTTCATTTCATATCTACAAAAAGCTTTTTATATATAAAAAACACATTAATATTTTATTTCAAATATTAAATATGAATTAACAAATATTTTTATTCAGTCTTAAGTTTAATAAAAAGCTAATATATAAATTATTAACAAATAAATATCAGGAATTTTTAAATGCTTATATATATAGTATTATGGTGAAAAAAAGGAAATAGTATCCCAAACTGTGCTGATATTTGCTATAAAGCATTACAAGAATTGAATAAAATTAAAAGTAAAGGTGTTTTTTTGTTTTTTAGATTTTGATATTTTAAATTTTTTAATTAAGCTTTAATTTTATTTTTTTTATATTTTTTTTTTATTTCATTTATTTTAAAAATAATAATTGATATTTAAAATCAAATTAACATCTGAAATGATTTTTATTTTTAAATGATTTTAATATTCAAATTTTAATTATGTATTTTAAATATTTATTTATAAATAAATATTCTATTTTTAAATGAGAATCCTATAATAGGGTCAAAAAAGATTAATAAACTAATAGATTTTTTAAAGAATTATTTCTTTTTATTGTAATTGTTTAGTTAATAATCATAAAAATGAAAAAAATATAAAGAAACTTAAAATATTTAGTTAAGAGATTATGAAAATACTATACTTTATAATATTTTACATATTTTATTTAAAAAAATTATAAATCTAATTCATTAATCTAAAAAAAAATCAGTATTAGATGAATTAATTTAATAAAATCAATTAAAATTTAAAATCAAACGTAGATAATTAACTTTATTTATAAAACTATTATATAATAGAAAAATATTAATCTAAAAGATCAGCTAATATAACATGATATATGTAACTAGAAGTTATATTAATTCAGTTAGGGAATTTACTAAATATATTATAATGATCATTTCGTAATATATTAATAAAATTACCAATTAGAATATTCTAGATTTGTTCCAAATCAAAAATTGGTTAATTAAAATTAGAATTTTTCTTACTTTATAAACTTTAAACTGGTGATATAGTAATAAAGTATTAATACTATAGTGAAAAAAAAATGTTGTTATTAATTTATTCAAGCTAAAAATACTTTGTTTATATATGTTATATATTAGATTTATATTAACATTATATATTACTTAAACTATTTAAAACACTTTTAAAACAAAAAATAATTTGAAAAGGTAAAGAATCAAATCATTTTTGCTGTATTTTTAAACTTTTAGTACAATTATAATTATCAAGTTTATTATCTGAATTAAATAAAGATTTTAACTCTTCTAATATAATCAATAATTTACTATGCTTTTTAAACCTTATGCTATAATATTTTTTTTAAACACTTTTAGTTATCTGTTTAAAAAATATTTCTATTTTGCAAATTATCTTTGTTCTGATCAAATTTACTTTATTTTCTTATACAATTATTTCTTATTTAGTTATCAGAATTGACTTGAATAAAGAAACTGAATTATTGTTATGAAATATTTCAATAATGTAATTTACTTCACTAAATTAGTAAAGTTTGTTAATTATGCACTTAATTCATATTCTTCTCTAAAGCTTTTACAAGCAGTTCTCAAACCTATCAGATTAACAAAATTTTTTTTCTTAGATAGATCCACAATCTTTAATATTCTATAATCACTTTTAGATAAATCTTTGGATTAATCGATTGAATATCATTATATCTGATTAATTTAAAAAAATTGTTTCATAGCTAAATTTTTCATTAATAAAAAAATTTATATAAAAGATAAATAAATAATAAATTAAATAAAATAAATAAATAATTACCTATAAAAATTTTTTGTAATTTTATGTGGTAATTTGTCAATAATAAATTTATAAAACAAGTGATATTAAACTTTTTAAAACCTTAATTATTTCTTTCAAATTGCATCTAACCCTTGATGCTAGTTAAAAAATCCTAACCAAAAAATTATAAAATTTTTTTTATAATCTCTTATACAGACAGATCAAGCTTTATCAGTTATATTTTATCTACAAATCTAACAATATATTAAATGATGTTATACTGACCATACTGGTGAAAAGATTTTTCTTGCAACCTTCTTTAATAATGGATTATTTTTCTTGATAGTTTTTCTATAATTAACAATTATTTGTAGATATATAAAATATCTATTAAAAGAAATTAGTTAGAATTGTATTATGTAATAAACCTAAATGCAAAATAAAATAAAAATAATTAAATATTACCTGTTCAAATTTTATCTTATAAAGTGTATCCTTTTGTTCTTTACTTATATTAAATATTCTTTTTACTAATAGATTAAAATAATTTTTAACATATGATTACATTAGTTCTATAACCATAGCTTAACGATAAATGTTGCAAATTAAATTCTATAATTTATGATAGTCATAGTATTTTTTAAAATAAGAGAGTTGATTTTTAGTTTTATATTCCTGATATATTGCAAATTATTTGAGATCGATATCTCTATTTTGAATAATAAGAAAATTATATAGATAGAATAATAAAGACTTTAAATATATAACACATAAGCTTACCAATTTAATTTTACATATGCCTGAAGCATGTTTATTTTTTCATGTAATTGTCTAGGATTGAAAATTAGCTATTGATATTTCTCCTTTACTTTGATTATATGATGATATAAAATACCATTATATATTACATATAGTCAACTCTTAATATAGTGAACTTTTGATATAATGAATTTTTTGAATAAATATAATAAAAATACTTTTGTATAGTGAATTAGCCAATCAAATCTCTTAAAATCTTCACTATAATCTTATAGCAAAATTAAGGTCTAGAATATAGAGTTTGTTATAACAAGAGTTGATTGTATACCTAGTTATATTTTTCATCCTTAATTTTTGATATTTTCTCAATATGAAGGAGAATTTTTCAATATTTGCAATTATATTAGAATTGATGTTAAAGGATTAAGAATATAAATTTTTTGAATATTAATCTTCTCATCAGCGAAAATATTTTGAGTAACACTGATTCTTGATATAATAGATAATAGTGCTTTCTTTTCAATATTATAAGTTTTAAAGACTATTAATTGATCTATTATATATTTTTTTAATTAACATGTTATTTTGATAATTCTGTCAATTTAGGTAAACAAAATTGACATTTCAGACAAATTTGTTTTTAATTATCAATATTTTATTCTTTATAAGTAAAACATTTTTGATTGTTATAATTATTTGATTCTATATTAACTACAAGAGAATTAATTTTGTTACTTGCAAATAATTTTTCTTTGCATAACAGATTAAGAATTTTGAAAAGAAAGATATGTACAGAGGGTAAACAAAAGTTTTTAGACACCTTTATAAATGCAATTTAACAAATTTTTATCATATAATTGTGATACTATATTGCAGTTATATGACCATTTATTGTTTATTTACATAATCAAAATAAAAAAATTTGTATTGTTTTTGTTATTTTGACTTAATTTACTTAATCTTTACCAAATCGAAAAATAATAGGATAAAATAAAGAATTAACCAAAGA
>CAJVPP010001984.1:0-16891 GCA_910592005.1 Funneliformis mosseae
ATTACTTTGTGCACATATGATGTCATAAAAATGTGCACATTTAGCACATGATTTTTGGTTTAGATTTTACACACTGCGTACCACCACTGGTGGTATCACGTGATTTATAGTTAAATAATTTGTCACCCCGCGTCACTCCTTCCAGTTTTTTTATTAACTTTCTAAGGTTTAATGTGAGCAGTAGAGATGTTTATGATGAAAATATATAATTAAAAAATTCCTAAATTAACATTTTGGTAAGATTAAGGAATATAAATATATAAGTGAAAATCCTATCAAAATTAATGATATCACTTAATGCCTTTGAAAAAATCCTGCAAACACATAAAAAAGCGCTTTGATAGCCAAAGTAAACTAATTAGAAAATATAGCAGTGACCTGCCACTGTCTTAACCAACCTTAAGCCAATGGCAACAATCCTGTTAACCAAAGAAAAGTAAGTAGGTAAATTACATTCAACTATCTACTGGTGGAAATAATAATTCACGAGAGATTTGTTCTCAGGAAATATGAACTTTACAAGGGTCACGATATGGAAAAAAAAGAACTCCAATGAAACAGGTATTTATTGAAAAACGTCTGATGATATGATTAAATTGATTAAGAATCACTTACAAACTTCAACATTATATCATCCGAACCTTCTTTTTATCATTAAGTGATCGCGAAACATCTTTCTAAAAAGCAAATATCATTCTATTCGTGTTTTATCTCTATTCAAATCTCTATTCAAATCTCTATCTATCTTATCTTTCTCTGCAATTTTTATCAATTTTTGCAAAGATGAATAAAACATTGGAACACATATATAATATCCAATTCCCAAAATTAACGCCAAGCTTAGAACTAATTTAAATGCTACGCGTGGAACTCCATAAGTTAAAGTCTCCAAAACTAAATAAATTTAAAAAAATTCAGCATAACTTTTTTTTCATGTTCAAAAACAAGCACACGAGGTTAAAAGATCAATTTTACCGATGTTATATATAATTGGACGAGATTCTCTCCCGGGAATGATTGACACTCCATCATATATAGCCCTTACACGAAGCAATTTTTTTGTTGTAGTCATAATTGGTTGAGAATTCTTATATTAAAAATTTTAATAAATCATAATCAATTAATTAATGGCAATTATTAATGATTCATATATTTATAATAATTCTTTACCGATTGAGGAATTTCCAACGATCTCCGTTTTTCAAAAATATTTGCTGCTTCTTCGAAACCCATTATTTCCAACATAAAGGTTGTTGGCGACTTTTATATCGATACCTTATCAATAACTTTTCACTTGAGAATTACACAATGAAATCATTTCAAATTAACTCACCGTTGCTGCATATGACACTCTTGTTTCATAAGTTTTTCCTTCTTCTAAATCATCAAGAATGTACCATTTTTCCTTTTCTCCTGTCTTGTCTTGAGAAAGTTCGTCAACATGTTTGAAAGGTACTATCCGATCATAACGCTTGATAGTGTATGGAGGAGTTAAAGTCTTTAAATTTAAGAGAAAATATTACTTTTCTTTTTATTTAATTTTTAAATACAAGTCTACAGGTCGAATTCATTTGCTAAATAACACACCAGTAAACCCCCTTGTTCACCCCATTCGGAAATTTCTTTGAAAAGGGTTTCAGAAATCTTCACAGCATTAGAAGTAAAAACTTCCTTTTCAATATTTGCCTTAATTGGTTTAATAAACCGAAAATATAATATTAAGAACGCAAATAACGTGTTTTCGAAAAAAAATTTCATACTTTCAAAAATGTTTTATAAAGAAAATAAACCCCAATATTTTATTACCGCAGCGCGCTTTAATTTCGATACCAATTTTGGAACTTTGCATTAAAATTCGTTAGATTTGCGTAACAATGGTCTCGGTGGCTTAGAAATAGTTATATTAAAAATTGCCCAATTCTAACATCAAAATTCCTCCTTTGAACCGGCGAAAATGCTATCTCGACTCGTGCGAGAGCATAGTCAAAAACAACAAGTTGTGAGGCGTAATACTGGTATTTTGCTTATTCCTTTCATGACTTGTCACGCCACATTTTTATGCTTAAAGTTATTTTTTCTTCACATAGAACAACTTCGGAAAGAGGCTATACAGGCCGTAAATGAGGTGACCGATTCTTTAGCCGATACTTTAAACGAAAGGTATACATTCTTTGGACAAACAAATCATGACTAAATAAGTGTTTGAAAAAGTATCCAAAGATTATCACATAAAGGTTTCGCCTTTTTTCCTTATTTGTTTAAGATTTATCAGACATTTTTTTTTTTTAAGAGTTTCGGCTGTATTTAAAACTCAACGTGAAATTGAGTCTGAAGCAAGGCGGTTATCCTCCCAATCGGCAAAATATACTAAACAAACAAAACAATGGTTAAACATGTTGGAAGGATTTAATTCGGCTTTAAAGGTGTTGTTCTGTATATCTTGTATTACTGGAATTTTGTTTGATTCTAAAATAACGTAATCTTTTCCAAACAAAGGAATTGGGTGATGTTCAAAACTGGGCAGAAGTAATAGAGAAAGATATGAGAGAAATTGCCATGACTATGGAATTTGTCCATAAAGGTTTGTCAAGAAAGAATATTTTTATTTGATGGTGTGATATTTAATATATTAGAAGGCTGTGAGATGTATTTATTTTTTTTTAGGAACAATTGAAGGTCAATTAGTAACCACGTCAAGCATTGGGGAACCGGGAGGCGATGCGAGCTCTACCAATAACTAAACTTGAGGAAATGAGAAAATTAAGTACAGGACACTTTACTCATAATTGGAAAAGTCTAAAGGACTAACAAAAAAAAAAAATCAGGTTTTCCACGATAAAATTTATGTAATCTTCCACAAGGAAAAATGGCGTGGTGATATTAAGATATCGATCACAATCGGGATAGAAATGCATTAAATAAATTATAGTTTCTTGAATCCTAACTGAATAAAATCTTCAAAAGAATCAATCCTAAAGTAATAGCCTATTATGGAATCTAGGCTTGCGTTATTATTTCCTGTTTGAAAAAATTTAGGTGTTGAGTGTTAAACAAACCTTACCTTACAACCTATCATTTAATGTATTACTTTAATGACATTATTTTATTATCAATTGATCTAATTGATTGATATTTATTTTATTCTTTGATAAAATAAAATAGATGATAATTGATATAACTGCGTGAATATGAATAGCCATACTAATTAATACAAGTATTTGTGGTTTGTGAAGTTGATCAGTATATATATAGTGAAGTTGTGATATCACGATAAAATAGGAGGGAACTTTACACCAAAAAAAAAAAAAAAAAAAATTCTCGGAATTCTCGGATTGGGATTTTATTTTACTTTATTTTAAACTTTATTTAAATTTTTTCATATATAAGATACAATGAAAGGACCCAACTCTTTTTTTTTTCCCCCCCTTATCTCTTAATAAACATTTCTTACAAAAAAAAAAAAAAAAATCCTTTAAAAAACTTTTCATTGTCCATTTCTTCCTTTCTTTCTTTCTTTCTTTCTTTTTTAAAAAGGAAAGAAAAAAAAAAAATCTTTTAACGTTCGTCATTTATACATTTATTTATATATAAAGTTCAATAATACGCTTTTTTTTTGATTTTTTTTTTTTGCGCGAAGTGTATCGAAAGCAAATATGGTCATTCCAAAGATATTGAAGCCTAGCTACTGGGTAGACATCTTCCTCACCTTATTTTTGAAAATCGTATTAGCGATATTATTAAAAACGCTATACTACATTAAAGGGGAGGAGGTTAGAGTATCAAAAGTTGAAGGTCCGATTAAGAAAGCAAATGAAGAACACCTGGACACAAACATATCAAAAGAGAGATCAATTAACCCAAACGAATTAATTAGCGAGCATAAAAAAATTGACGAAGCGGAAGCGGAACAAGAAGCAGAAGCAGAAACCGATTCTACTCTCCATACGGGTACCCTATCTGAATTGAAAGTTGATGATGATGCTATTAGAAAGATCTTTGTTGAACAAAAGGACGATGAAATAATGGATGATGATAAATCAGAAGAATCATCATCGTCATCATCATCAGATGAATCATCCGAAGAAGAATTTGAAAATCATCACGAAATTGCTTGTCCACCACTTGAAATAAGAACTTCACACAGTACTAATCGTAATAATCATTCGGATATTTTACCATTTGAGGTAACTTTATTTTTGAAATATCATTTTCAAATATAAAAAATAAATTAATACATTTGTATTATTATTATTTTAGTTTAAATGGAAACATGGTGGAAACGACGTTACCGTCACGGGCGATTTCGATAATTGGCAATGTAAATTTTAATCATGTGACTGAATTTTCAGCAGGATTCAATACCACAAGTTTAATAACCTTTTTTTATATTTATTTTAGGCACTCATAAAATGAAATATAATCCTTTATCCAATGATTTTGTTGCTGTTGTTGATATTGATCGTACAAAGCAGCATGAATTCAAATTCGTTGTTGATGGAATGTGGCAACCAAACTGGGATTTACCAACACAAATAGATGAACGTAAGTATAAATATTAAGAACGATGACTAAACTTTGCGAATCTTATACACTAAACTTTTTTATATTATTAGATGGAAATGTTAACAACGTAATCTATGGCTTGCCATCTAGTCCATTGAATACCGAATTCAGAGAATATTCTGGTAATGATTTTGTTATATTTATTTAATAACCTCTTTTTTGAGATGAATATTTGAATAACCTTTAAATTTTTTATTTGTAGCTCCTTTCTCTCAATTTGCCGCCGCTTGTTAAATAGGGTTCAATTCAGTTAATATTTGCAGGGCAAATTTTGAAACTAAAATCGTTCTGCATAATTTTTTTTTTTTTTTTAAAAAATAATAATTCGATTTTTTATGTTAACTATATCCGAAATATCCAAAGTATTTTTTATTTTCATAACATATTTATTGAATCTGTTTTGTATAGTTGTATATCTTTTTTTTTTTTTGGTAGATTTAATTTTTTTTTGGTTTCAATAAAATTTTTTTTTAAAAAAAAACTGATGTGATACAAAGTGATCATTTTAGCTAAATGAATGAAATTCTTGTCAATTTTAAAAATTTTTGATGATATCAAAGATAAAATTAAAACTATTCAATAAAATTATATGATCACATGTGAAGTTAATTATCCTGAAAGATCATGATTTTCGTGTTCAGGCTAAGCACTGCAGGATCGCTAATGGGTATATATCAGTGTAACCGCACCGAGTAATTGTGGGGTAAAAAAACGTTTTTTAAATAGATGATTAAGGAGAAAAAAATTTAGATTATTACATTACACAAATCAAGACAATATTAACTTTTATATTATAACTCCCTTCACAAACTTGTTCAATGACCTGCTTCTCGTTCTAATAAACTTTGTTCCAAGAATCTAGTAAGGAACTTTAATACACGGACTAGTTTATGTGTAATTTCTGATTGGATGCAGGCAATCATGCGTTGTCAACGCCCCCCTGCAAATGCAACAAAACAAACTTACCAAATAAAAATAAAATTTTATTTGTGGACAATTATTAATTATTATTATAAAATATTAAAATTAATAAAACAAGTAATTCCGAACAGGTCGGGTCGGGTCGGGTCGGTCAAACAAAAATTTGACCTGATTTAAATTTGAACTGAACCCGATCTGAATATCATGTGATTTAGTCAGATTTACTTTTTGTTAACCCGACCTAATCCAAAAATAAAGTCCACTCCTGTCCCAAACAATGATATCACTAATGTTTGATAATCCTATACCAGATACTCTTTATTAAATCCTTTTCACAAAAATAAAACCATTGAAATCGAAAAAGATTGTTGTACTATATGAAATTATTGAATAGAAATCACTTTTTCGATTCAGTTTCCTCTTCAACTTTTTCACTAGACACAATAGGACCTGATGAATAATTAAACAGAACAAACTGTACTAACAAGAAATTAAATGACCAATGACTATTTAATTGAAGAAACTAAACAGTTATTAAGTGAAAAAGCTTGGTGAATTTAAAAAAAAATAACACATAACATACTCCTTTTTTACGCTTTTTTTTTTTTTTTTTTAGCTAGAATCGATTTAAGATAAAGCGTCTTTTCTTCGTTAATTTTAATAAATGTAAATACATATTCGCCTCTAAATCAACCAAATATTCAGGTCAAGATCAGCAAATTATTAAAAACTACTGTATTTCGCCCCCCTTGTAGATTAAATTTTTGGCTAATTCGGACATTTTGATGGTGCATATCAGCAGCATAAATATTTACTGTATTGTACAATGTCTATTGTTTTATTTATTATAAAAATGTCTAATATAAAATTTTTTTATAAAATTTTTTGAACTGCTAAAACTAATAACTAAATTCTGCAACAACTAAAAGAGCATTTAATTAAACTTGAATTCGTCCAAGTGGACTCAAATTTGGACTTGAGATGTTCCAGTTTCCGTCTTGCACTTGCTAATAATGAATTTGATATATGACATGTTCCAATTATATCTTTTATAATGGTCATGACTTCGTCCACGTTGTCAGATGTTAATATAGGGTTCTGTATCAAATACAAGTTATCTAAGATACTCCATTCAGAGTATTTAACAGTGTCAAAGTAATTGTTGATTTGTCAGTATAAATCCATTTGATGATCTAGAAATAAGTAAATAACATTAAAAGATAATTAGCTTGATAACCAGCCTGTGTTTAACGTGTCCTAACTAGGAACTTTGTTTCAATAACAACTAGTTAGCAAATATCATAGAGTAGGTGACAATGTAAACATAAGAACAAAATACGTGTTATCAAAACAGGTATCCTGACTATTGCTGTCAAACATCGATTGAAAGGGGTCGCGAGCATAATAAACTCATGGTGATGCATAATCGTACGTAGAATTTTGCTAAAAGTTCATAATATTACAATATACATTAATAAATATTTACTTTCCTAACCTGAACTGGCGATGAAGAAGCGAGAATAAAAAAAATCATTTGCTAAAAGAAAAATGAATATATATACGCGATTTGTACATTGTACAGTTTTTATTCCTTTGGCAAAAAATATTATCAAATATCTTCTATGCAACTCTCTCAGGAGTAAATATATTATTTTTATATGATCACATACTATTTTCTTATATGATCAAATTATGCAATAATATGCATCCCCTTTTTATGTATCTTTTTTGGATCATCAAATGCTATTTTCTTATATGATTAGATATGCGTTGTTAACGTTACTCTTTTCATCGAATAAGTTAACTATGATTTGAAATTAGGGAGGCAATAGCTATGACTTAAATCTAATTAACTTGACACGCTATTTATTAGAGAGTTTATTTAATTAATAAGAATAAAATTATAAGTTTTATGTTTGCAAAAATGTTAAGATTGTTTATTATTGTTATTAAATATATATTGAATACAATATTCAGATCTTGTTAGAATCTGTCTTTTTTTCAAGGCATTTTCATTCCCTTTATATAAGAAAATTACAATTAAAGAAAATCTATAATAAATATGATACCACTGACAATAATAACAGAGCTAACAGATATGCTAATTATAATATAAATAATCATAATGATATAAATAATAGAAATATAATAAATAGTAAGTGCGTTTTATTTGACAGATATGACATATTTAGCATATATGTTATATTTGACAGATTCATCAATTTTGCTAGTTTCAGCGTCTTTTTTAACAAAAAATTTTTCAAAACTTATAAAATAATATTTTACTAAAAGCGTATTTAATCACTTTTATATTTTTTTATTTTAATTTTTCTTTGTTCAAACGAAACTTTATCACTATTAGAAACTTAAGTTATTACTTTATATTTTGTTCTTTATTTTAAATATCACATATATGTCAATCTCTAAATTTTTGAAATTGACAATAGTTATACTATTTGTAGATCAGTTAAATAAACACTAAATTTAAAAAAATATGTAAAATGTTGGTTATTTTTCAATAGTCTTAAAAAATGTTATAATAAAAACCTTATAAGTAGAAAACTATCCTGCATCATCTGAAATAATATATTATAATGATCAAAAATTTAATTATATTGTCATTCAAAAAGGTATTTACTTATCAGTTATGCAAATATATTACCTAATTATTTTTCTATTTCTGATAATTATATTATTTAAATTACTTGAGGTTAGACTAGTAATTATCATATTATTCAATGTTGTATATATTATATAAAATGAATTCTACATTATCTGATTTATTTTGGAAATAATTTTCAACATCAAGTTGTTTCAGTTCAATCTTTATTTAATGTTTCTGTTAAGTTACATAAGATAATTTTAACTTATTTATAATTTTATATTTTGAAAAATTCAGGTATTTTTAGCAAACATATATTTAATAAATAATAACATCTAATAAGAAACTGCTGTTTCTGAAATTTATCTTTTTAAACTTCAATTAAAATGCATTGATAGAAATTATAAAAATAAACTAATGCATTAAAACTTCATGAAGAAACAAGTAAAACGACTCAAATTAAACGTGCTAAAGATCTTGCAAAAAAATCAAATAAACTTTGAAAATTCAACTTAAAATTTTTACAATCTCAAAGATCATGTTGTTTTAAAAACTAAAGAATTTACTATACAAAATAAGGAATATTATTCATCATTTAGAGAAAAAAATCCTAATAAAAAAATATAATTACAATTGATAATTCATATGCAAGATGTAAAGAATGTTTCACATAATATATATCATCACTTTGCAGCTTTAGAAGCAAAATTACTAAGTGAATATGCAGTTTCTCAAACTTATCAAGAGATTGATATATATATGAAAAAGTTAATATTAATTAATTTTATTAACTTAAAAAACTCTACTACTGTCATACCAGATCCTTTAAAAAAAGCTAATATAACTGATTCAATAATTATTAAACAAGTTGTTAGTGTAATTGGAAAGGGTATTTATCAAAGTATTAAAAAAATTCTAGAATTTATAGTACTAGCATATATTCAAATAAAAAATTAGATCTTACAGTACTAATTATTCATCTTTGAATTTCTGATAATTGTAGAAATATTAGGCAAAAAGTAAAATATATTATAATTACTATTGCATTATTAGATGATTTAACAAAACTTTTTGAATTTAATTATCATTATATTATTATCTTATTTTCAGAAACTGAAAGTTATTCAACTTTAAAAATAGTAACAGATACTTTATTTAAGAATTATAAAAATTAAATAATACTTAAATGATTATTAATAATGTTTATTAAAACTTTGAATTTTTTTTAATTCAGATTGAAATTTCTAGCTATATATTTAGGTTTTAATATTGCAACTCAAATTATTTTATCCATAATATAATATAATTAAAAATCAACGTAAAAATAAAAAATTGAATAAATAATTAGTAAAAAAAATGAGTATTTTAAATGAAAATTCTACAGCATATCCTGTTTATTGCTTACCTTAACTTTTTAATATAATTTTACTTAATAATTATATACTTAATAAATTATATATAATATTACATATTATAGATTATTTGTGAAAATTAGTATTATAAGAAATTAAAAATGAAGGATTATTTAATGATATAACTTGAAGAATTATAATTAAGAAATAGAAATTTAAAAATTCTCTTTGAATTTTAAAAAATTTGTGATACTAATATTTAAAATTATACTTCTTTAATGAAAAATAATAAGCTCTATATTCTTTGAAAATTTAACTTAATTAAGTTTATTGATTTAGAATTTGTTACATTAATTAGAAGTTTCTAGAATAGATTTACTGAATTATATGATCTTATAGGAAAAAAAGAAACAGATTCACAATATTTTTGTATAAAAGTAAAGATATAGTACAAGTTATTTTTAAAAAACTGTAATAGATTCTAAAACTAATACTATTTTAATATAAAGACTTTATCACTTCTCAGATTTAACTCCTTATATTTATGTTTTTGTATCACATATTTGAAAATTTATGTTAAAACATCAAAGATTGAGATTAGATTTATTTTTATATAGTTAAAGTTACTAGATGACCTAGAAGTTTGCAAGTTATCTAAATAGAAAAAGGTAAAATTTAATGAAATTATATTAAAAACTTATTAAAAAATCTATGAAATTCTAAAAAAGTTTATAAAAATGCAAAACTATATTAAAACCTTAGTAAAATTTATCAAAACTATAATTTAGATATTTTGCTAAATCTAAAATAAGTATAGACAAGTAATCTTATATATAATACTATCAAAAAAATATGATCATATCTATTACTTTTTTTTGAAAATACTTAAAAATAGAAAAAAATTTCAATATAAAACTTCAGCTATTTATAAAATTTTGAAATATGAGAATTATCTTTTTTTTATATTCAAAATAATATTCCTCTTTCATATTCTAAACTTTAATATATTCATATTTTATAATAATATATAATTGCATTATATAGTATTATACAATCAATTTTAAGATTTAATTTTTATTTTGCTAAAGTTTATTAAGATAGATTTATTATAAAATAGTGATTTTATATTGTTCAAATTTTATAAATAAAATTATTTTATAAATTGAACTAATCAATCATACTATTGGTAAAAACAATTATTTAACAAATACTTTTGAAAGGAAATAGAATTGAATATTTTTAATATCTTTACTATTAGAACCTATTAGAAAATTACTTTGTATTAAAAATAACTTTTAGTTAAAAGCTTCTTATTTTTTCAAATATTTATTATTAATTCTTTATTTGTTGAAAAATAAAATATATAAAGAAAAACTTGAAAATATTTTAATATATAATTAAGGTATTTATCGGTAAACAATAATTTAATATTGATAATTTATTATATTTAAGTCATATTAAAAATTTAAATATTTATATACTAATTAATATTCAGACCACTATTTCTTATTATTTAGGTCAAAAAATTTCAAAATATTTATATTGTGATTAAGGAACCTAATATCATTAGACTGCATTTTTTGGTAAAAAATATCAAATAAAATTTCTAATAAGATGAAGAGCTAGTATCTCAGATAGTAATAAAACATAAAAAATATAATAATAATACTAAATACTTGATTTCTTTCATAATTATATTTTAAAGTTTAAAAAGAAATTTAAAAAAAAAAAACCTTTTAAAAAGTTAAAAATATTTTTTAAAATTAATTCAAATAATCTTTAGATAATATACTTAATTTGATCATTTTTTTATAATATATATTGAGTGAACTTCTCAGCTTAGTATAATATTTGAAAAAAAGTAGACTTTTTTCTTTAGTATAAACAAGTATTTTTTTAATAAAAATTTGATTAATTTTTTGAAAGATGAATTAAAATTTTTTATTTTATTAATGTTAAATTCAATTAAAATTGATTAATTAAATTATTAAAAATTTTAAAAAAACAAAACTGTTCTAATATATTTTTAATATTATTGATAGATTTTTGATATTTCTATTAAAAAATTAGGAGTTAAAGATACTCATTTGAAATACTTAGGTTATTTAAACTAATTAAATATTTATTGATAAAAAGATATTTATTTAAATTTTCAATTTTAATAAAAGATTAAAAATCTATTATGATTTATCTAACTTTTAAAATAGTATTATCCCTTTAAAAAAATAATAAAAAGATTAAAATATTAGATGAAGTATAATTAAAAAATTAAATCATATTATAATAATTGAAAACAGTATAAAATTAATACTAAAATATCAACTAAAGATGTAATAAGTTATTAGATTTAATAACTTATTCAGACAAGCTAATTTAATATAACAATTAATTTTACTTTTGATTTTAGAATAATTAAAAGATCAATTATAAGAAAAAAAAAACATTTTTAGATAAAACAAGATAATAAAAATTTTAAAGATAAATATAGAAATTTTGTTAAAACCTTAAAGGTAAATAATTATAATTATTTAATATACAAATATATTTGAGATATATAACACTTTTATTATAAGATTATTATAGACTTTCAGAAGTAAAAATAACATTATGATTTAATATACCAGATTTGAATGATTGAATAGAAGAATAGCAGACTTAAAAATATCTTTAAAGATCTAAGAAAGTAAACTTGAAAAATTAGAGAAAATTTAAAGAATATGTAAATTGATTATTTTATTTAATTGTATAAAAATCTTTTTAAATTGTAACTAAATTTAATTTTAAATAAAGAAAAGTTAGAAGTTTATTCAAACTAAATTGAAAAAAAGAAAAGAGAACTTAGAGAAAATTAATACAAAAAAATAACTTATTGATATTAACCAATATTTTAAAAGAGAAATTTAATTTAATAAACAAGATTTTAAGTAAGAAAAAGATAATATTGTTATATTTAAAGAATCATATCAAAAAAATATAATTATAAAGCATCATTGCTTTTTTATGATGAATTAATTATAATTTTTTAAATTATTTTTTTTAAAAACAAAATTGAAATACTTTTTTAGAAACAAGAAATCTCATTTAAAAAGAATTAAATTAAAGAAAATAAATTATTAATTCAATAATTAAATACTGATTTAAAGATAATTATTTAATATTTAAATTAATATATTAAGTATTTTAAGATTCTTATAAATATCTTTTATTACTTTTAATATTACCTTAATCAGCAAAAATTTTTTAAGTCTAATTTTACTGATTCTTGATAAAAAAAAGATAAAGTAAAGAGGCTTTTTAAATTCTTTTCAGTCTAGAGAACAAATTCTTAATAGCTTAATAAAGCTCAAAAAAAATGATTATTTAAAAGAATTATATATAAGTGTTTTATTGTTAACATAATTTTTTGTAATTTTAACATATTTTATATTCTTATTTATATATAAAGAAGCCATTTTTTTATATTAAAAATGCTAAAAATGAAATTTTATTATATAAATGAAATTATAAGATAATTATGAAAGAAAAGAATAAAATTATTTATTTTTACGTTTTTGTATTTTATTATAATATTATGCAAATCATATAATTTTTCAGTTCTTATATAATATCTTTTCCTTTACATAGTATCCCTCTAGTACTATTTAAATTAGACCTGAAATATTTTTTAATTAATACTCAGATTTTATAGGCAATATTGTATAGTATCCTTTTTTAAAGTATAGTTAAAATTTTATTTAATTAGCTGATAATTATCTATTTTTTATAATATTCAAATAAGAAAATGCTCATCTTTGTCTATACACTGACTTACCATAAATTACCAGATTTTTAGTCACATAAATCAGCATTAAATTTCATAATCAATGATTTCTTTCCATTATAAATATAAACAAAAAAAAATAAATTATTTTTTATTTCTCTTCTAGTTTTAAATGCATGAAAATGAACTGTTAGAAGTCTAACATAAGTGTATTATTAGCGCTTATTTGAATGATATTAGGTAAAATGTTATTTCAGTTCAACTTAATATTTCTATTAGTATAATAAATGATACAATTAAAAGATATAAAGAAACGGATTCTGCAATACCTAAAAAACATTCTAGAGTCCAAAAATTCTCTTTCAATATACAGTCAACTCTTGATATAGCAAACTCTTGATATAACGAATTTTTTAAACAAATATAATAAAAATACTCTTGTTATAGTGAATTGGCTAATCAAATTTTTTAAAATCTTCACTATAGCCTTATAGCGAAGTTGAGGTCTAGGACATAGAGTTTATTATAACAAGAATTGACTGTAATACTTAGACTTTATAATGCATAATCTGTACTGATCAGTTTTCTTCCCTTAGTGATATAACAAATAAACTAAACTTTAATTTTAATACAATTTTACATAATAGTACTATTAAAAAGTATCTTCATAATATGGATTTTAGTAGTTATTTTATATGTAAAAACCTCTTTTAACTAAAAAATACTAAAATGATCATTTGAGATGGTATAAAGAAAAAAGAAACTGAAAAGAAGAATGGAAATAAATGATATAGTCAGATGAGTCAAGATTTACTTTTTTGAGTCAGATAGCTGAATAAGAGTATAAAGAAATCCTAAAGAAGCATATAATAATAATTGTATTTAACTTACAGTTAAATTTAGTGAAGAATTAGTAATTTTTTGGGGTTGTTTTGGTTAGCATGGAGTTGAACCTTTAGTTATAGTAGATAGGAATATAGATTCTAATAGTTATCAATATTTTAGCTAATAATTTTATACTATAGGTTAGTAATTATCCCAATTCTATATTTCAACAAGATAGAGCCTCATATTATATATCAAATTATATTGTTTAGTAAATGAGAATGCATAATATTTCAGTATTAGATTGGGTAATACAAAATCCAAATCTCAATCTAATTGAGAATTTGTAAAATTATTTAGACTATCAAATTTGAAGAAGAAAACCTTTATCTAAATTTAAACAAGTATTAATTAATATGATATAAGAGGAACAGAGAAAAATTAGTATTGAAACAATTTATAGCTTAATTTTAGCTTATCAAATCATATCAAAGCAGTAATTAAAGCTAAAGACGAACATACTAAATATTAATTTTATTTAGATTAAATTTTTTAAATAATAAATTTTGTATTTAGTACTTTATTTTTTTTTAAAAAAAAATCAGTTAAATAAAGTATGAAAAGTTTTTTATATGTGTGAAAATTTTTTTATTTTATATATAAATTCTATAAATAGTAAAAAAATCTGATAATTTATAGTAGATTAGTATATACAAACTGTATTATATATTCATATAAACAGTTAATAAAACTTTATATTTACTTTAGTTTTTTGCTTCTTTACTTTACCAAATAATTTAATTAAGTATTATTGTTTTCACTAGAGATTTTATTATAATAATATTTTATAAAAAATACTAACTTTATATATTTAATGAAATTTTACTACTATTATTTGAAATCAAAAAACTTTATATATTACTTAGATCTTTTATCTGTTTATTTACTTGCTAAAGTAATACATTCTAATGAAAGTAAATTTAAATTGACAAATAAGTTTACACATTCAAATTTTTATACTTTTTTATTATTAATCCTTTTAAATTTTTTAGCTCATTTATTATTTATCAATTATTAATCTCTATAATTTTATTTTGCATTTCTAATCTCATAATTTCTCTTTTATTTATATTAAATCGATTAATATTATTCTCTTCTAAATCATTTATATCTGCATTATCATTTTGATCATTATCATCTTCTTAACTATCTTTATTTAAATCATTATTAATTTCTCTGAATTTAAGCATTTTAGAAATATAATAATATTACACTATATATAATTCTTATAAAAATTTAAGCAATATTTACATTTTTCTTTCATTTTTTTGTAGCATTCTATATGATATTTATGCTTATATATTAAGATAATTTGTCTATTAACAATTAGTAATTTGTGACTTGTCAAATGAAGAAAGAAATTGAATACTATATCCAGTTGATATACTTGTTATATTTGTCTTACCTAAAGTAGGAATATTGTAAATAGTAAGTATTTTTTTTCTTTATTTACCATTTTTATAAAAATGAACTTGTATTATTAATAAAATTTATCTTTTCATTTTTTTATAAAGTTTTTAAAATTGAGAAAAAAAAAAGAGATAAATCTTATTAGTTAAAAAATTCTAAATCTTGTGATAAATATAGGTAACGATTTATTGTTAAAAATACTTTATGAAAAACTGAATATTTATAATAGTCTAAAATATAAGAAGCATGTTAGAAATTAATTAATTTTACTCAATAAGTGAGCTAACCTTCCTACACCTACATGATCATCATTTTGATTGGCTAAAAATTTTTTTATCATATAAAAAAAATTCATAGAAAAAATATGTAAAATTGATAAAATTAAATAAATATAAATAAATTTTTATGATAATCTTTTTTCTTTAAAAGATCATAAAATTATGCAAAATTTTTTTAAAATACTAAATTTTAACAAAAGCTATTTTTATGAATAATTTCAAGATAAATATCAAGAATTTTATAATGCATATGTATATTATAAACAAGCATTACTTTGTGATCTAAAAATAAATCATCAAAAACTAATGAAAAAATGTATATCAGTTTGGAAAGAAGTAAAAAACTATGATATTACTTTTATTAAAAATAAAATTTGTGAATATTATAATACCATATCTCCTACTATTTGCTCTCATCAAAGATTTTTTACATTACATTATACTTTTACTTTACTTTTACTTTAAAACACATCTTTACTCTAAAAAATACTAATCCAAAATATACTCTTCTTTCAAGACAATTTGTTAGATTCATTGATATTACAACAATATAAAAAAATGTTAAATCACAATTAAATGCAGCTGAAAAAATTAATTTAGATGCAAAAAACCTAGCTGAATGTTAAAAAATAGTTAAAATTACTATAGATGATTTATTAAAAATCACGTTAACAAATAGGATATTTGAAAAACAAAAAATTTAATTAGAGTAGAATGCAATATTAAATAAATTAAAAAGACATGCTAAAGTTTAAGTAAAATTGTTTATAAAAAAACAAAAATTACTAAAAGAGGGAATTATATAAAAATATGATGCTTCAGAAAGACCATCTGCAGTATGAAGGATCTAGAACTATGAAATAAAACTCATGATAATGTTGAATTTAGAGCTGCTCATGCTAAACGTAAAAAAGTTATTATTAAAGTATAAATAATAAAGTATCTACACAAAGTTCTAAAAAAAAATATAATACTTACTTGTCTTACCAATGCCTATTAACTTACAGTAGCGGTCATAAGTATTTGACCGTCTCTAACTCCGACTACAAGTAAGTAAATTCAAAAATTTTTTTTTATTTAAAAAATACATAACCAACTAACTAAAATTAATACATTGTGT
>CAJVPP010001985.1:0-16884 GCA_910592005.1 Funneliformis mosseae
GGTGATCATATATTGTGTTATATTATATTTCTGAAAAATTTAAGGGGTAGTTATATAATAATTTTGGATGATCTCAGACAGTCGGATACTTATAACCGCTACTATAATTAATATTTGAATATCAAAATTATTTTAGATATCAAAATAATTCAGATATCAAAATTGATTTCAAATATCATCAATTCAATTGATCTTATCAATAGATTTTTATTTTTTCGTCTTTTATTCTTTTTTTTGTATTTTGGTTTTTTTGATATATTTTTTCTTTGATCAATTCATTTTTTATTTTTTATATATAATACCAGAAATTATACTTAACAATAAAATTGTAATATTTAAAAATCTTTTAATACTTTAAAAAAATAAACTGGTAGCTTTATTCTTTAAGATGAATACTATTAAATTACTAGTTAGATTTCTAAAAAAAGATCTAGATAAAAGTTATAAGCGTTTAAAATTGCATGATTTTTATATGATTAGCCCAAATTTAAAATAATATCAAATCATGTGAATATAATTTTATTAGTTAAAACTTACAATAATTCAGGTTAATATTATAATAATTTAACTTCAGCCTAAATTATTACAATTAATTATACTCAGATATTTTTTTTAACTTGATAAATTAATTTTTTTTTAAATTAATAACCAAATTTTTTTTTATATTTAGATTTGAAAACTGATTATATTCTTGAAATAATACATAAAACAAAGAGGCAAAAGTAAGTTGACAAAATACCTAGAAAAAAAGGACACTATATATCTCAAGATCAAATTATTATAAAGAAAACTACTATAGAAGAAGTAGAAGTTATTAAAAAAGATAAAAAATAGATGGAAGATGAAATTATTATTGAATCAATAGAAGGGATAAGACTGTTAAAGATTAGACGAGAGAAGACTTAAGAGAATTTAAAGAAGTAAAAAAGAAGCTTATCACTGAAACTCTTCATTGACAAGAGGATGTTACTCATAGCATTAGAGCAGCATATACTGGAAATTTGAGAACCACAATCTGAAGGAAAGAAATAAAAAAAGAGGAGTTAAAAGAAGCTGTAAAAGAAATGAGAATACTTGATACATTTTTAAAAATTCTGAAAAAGCATCTGAAAAAGCATTCTTATCACATTTGATTTCAGAAAGTTTTTTGCTTTTGTCACTATCACAATCATTCCAAAAATTATACAGGATTTTTTATTTTCCACTAATAATCTACATATACATTTAAAAAAAATAAATAAATAATGTTTATTATTAAAATCTATAAAAGAAAATGAAAAATCTTTACCTATGATTATTTACATCAATTAAGCATACGCAGATTTATTTAACTATTATTAAATAGATAAGGTAAAATGAATGCTAGCAATAATATTGCACAAATCATTTAAAATAAAGGTGATTATATGATAAGATGTATTCAGAAATGGTGAGTCTACTTTATAAAATAGGAGAGCTTCTTGCTTATCGTTAGGAAAAACATTCAAAATTGAAAAGTTTGTTAGATGATGAGAATTTCAAGAAAGAATGCTAGATATAGTTACAGCAATAAGCACCTGAATTACATTTTCCTAAAAACCTAAAAATATATATTGAGAAAATAGTATTTCTAAAATTGACGAGATATATAAAAAAAGACACAATTTCTGAAAGAACTTGCTGAAGTTATATGCATATATGGAGATATAATATGATGAGAAAAAAAGGAATTTATTATAATAAGCATGAGCGGTCAGATGTAGTAATGTATAGAAAAGAATAGTTGAAAAGAATATTTGAATATAAGAAATCTATGAAAGATTTTGATAGCGATATGTTAAATATTATTTTAGAATTACAGCTTAAGCCAAAAGAAAAGAAAATAGTGTAAGTAATAAATGATGAGTATCACTTTTATATAAATAATAGACAATAGAAAATCTGAATAAAAGATGATGAAAATATTTTACGCTCGAAGCATATTAGACGCTCTATCATAGTTTCAGCTTTTCTTTATCCTTTTTAGAACTTTTTTAGTGCTAAAAAAGTTTTTTTCAATGAAAAGAAATGGCTTTTCAGAACTTTTTTAGAGCTGAAAAGGTTTCTTTTAATAAAAAAAATGACTTTTCAGAACTCTTTTAGAGCTGAAAAGGTTCCTTTCAATGAAAAAGAATGATTTTTTAGAACTCTTTTAAAGCTAAAACAGTTCTTTTCAATAAAAAGAAATAACTTTTAAGAAACCTTTTAGAGTTGAAAAGGTTCCTTTTAATGAAAAAAAACATTTTTAGATCTCTTTTATAACTGAAAATTCATTTTTAATAAAACTTTCAGATTTAGATCAGATCACATTTGGATTTAAACTGATTTATCAGATTCAGATTTAAGATTCAATCCATTAGATTCAAATCAGATCTGGATTTTAATAAATCTGTCAGATTCAGATTAGATTCAGATCTTAAAAAATAAAAATCAGATCAGATCAGATTTAGATAAAATCTGATCTGATCTGATTTTATGAAATACTATATTACATAAAAAAAAACATAGATAATAATAATCAAAAGGATAACATTAATCCTTAAAAAATTATATATGTTTTATATATCTTTTATGTTATCTATAATATATTTCTTTTATATAATATATTTTATTTTATTTCTTATATTTTTTTGATAACTTTATGTATTTTATTTTATATAAATAGAGAAAATTTTCTTTTAATTTAGCAATATATCTAATTTATATTTCTTTAGATAGTTTAGTTTAATTCTTTTAACATACTTATATAGTACAAAACGCTAACTAAGATAATACTTCATTATTATCATTATTAAATAAACTGTCAATTAATTGATACTCTTCTAAAACTAATTATAAAATAAACCTTCTACTTACTATCTAAAAATATTGCTTTATTTATCATTTATAAGCATCTTAAAGAATTAACTATAACAATACCATATTAAAGCTAATTTTAAGCTGATTTATAGTTGTTTAAGTTCTAAATTGATACCAATTTGATGTAATTTTAGGCTGATTTATGGTTGTTTAAGTTCTACAGTAATGCGAAAAAAACTGGCAGTAAATGAAAATTTATTTACTTAATCAATATTTATTAAAATCGTTTAAAATTTAAAATATAAATAAACTAATATCATATTTATTATATATTAAAATTTTAATATTAAATTATATTGCTATTCCTTTCAATTACTAAATTTACCCTTCTTTTCATACTATTAACTAAATTAAAACAGAGGTTTTGATTAATATTGAAGTATTTACCCTTAATAATTTTTATAAAAATCTTTTACATAATCAGTTTTTTTCATTAATTCATTTATTGACCTTCTTTTTTACTCTTTTCTTGATAATCACCCACAAATTTTCTATTAGATTCAGATTTGAAGAATATGACAGCCAATTGAGAATTAAAGGATATCAATTTTTGAGAAGAGATACTATAAGCTTAACTTTATGCTTCAGATTATTATTTTGTTAGAATGTTCAGGACCCTTCAAGAAGCTGATATGCTTGATTAAAAAGATTATTTGTTAAAATTTTATAGTACAACTTTTCATTCATAGTTTCAGTAAATATGTAAAACTCAACAATTCCTTATAAATAAAAAGCCTTATAACATAAACTTTGAATAGGTATTTGATAATTTTATGAGTTGATTTTTCTTCATACTCTTTATAACAAATTAAGATAGTGTTACAAAATATTTGAAAGGTCATTTTATCAGAAAAAACTATATTTTCCAATTTTTATTTTTATGAACTTCTGCCTAAAAAACTTATCTCTCTTTTGTAATTGAAGTGAGGAATAGATTTTTTAAAAACACAAACTTGATAATTAAGCTTTTAAAGGTTCTCACAAATTGTATGAGTGGCTATGTTAAGACCTAAATAAGTATTATTAAGAGTAGAATTTCAGACAAGTCGAGTTAACTTATGAGTCAGATAAGCTGAGTCGAGTTTAAATTGAGTCGAGTTTATGTTTTTTTGACTCAATGATTTGCGAGTCAAATCAAATTTAAATTGAGTTAAATATTTAACTTGACTTGATTTAAACTCGACTTGATTTGAGTTGACTCGAGTTGACTTGAACGATATTTTTTTATCGTTCAAGAAGAACAATGATGAATCGTTTGACTTGAACGATAACGAATCGTTCGCTCTTCCCCCCTCCTTCCCCTCCCGATCTTTTTGTTTTTTTTTATTATTTTTTTCAAAGTCAAATTGAGTTAAAATCAAGTCGAGTCAAATCGAGTCGAGTTTAAAATTTATATAACTCGAATCAAATTAAATTGAAAGATTTTATAAAATAATTTTGACTCGACTCAACTCGAAAAAAGAGAGTCAAATCAAGTTGATCTTTAAACTCGACTTGACTCAACTTATTCAGAACTCTAATTAAGAGTATTTGCAATTTTAAAACTTGTTATACTAGCACACAAATGAGCGAGCTGATTAAGATAACATTACTTTTTAGACTTAAAACCTTTGGATGTCCTGAACAACATCGTTGATTTAAATTTTTAGTTTTTTTAACTAAGATGACTATTAATAGTGGAAACTTGGTAATTTTATGTAGTTTGTTTATATTTTGTGTTTTATTATTTTACAATGATTTAACTATCTCACGACATTCTTTAATAAAAATTTTTTTGCAGTATTATTACATCATATTGGTTATGAGGTACTCTTGTATTCAGTTTTTTTATACATATTAATTAGTATAATATAGTAAATAACTAAACAAAAAATTGGTTTGTGTTGTCTAATCAGATGTGATGTTAATTATTATTTTAATCACATGATCGCAACTGTCATTTTTTTTCTGTTACTACTGTAAATTGATGCTGAATTAATGCCAAATTAAAATTAATTTTAGGCTAATTTATGTTTTGAATTAATGCTAAATTAATATCAATTTTAGGCAGATTTATGGTTAAATTTAAGTTTTAAATTGATGCTGAATAGTTATATCTAATTGGAGTTAATTAATGTTTATTAATGCAAATTTATATTAATTAAAAACTATGATAAATCAGCTATAAATAGTATCAAAATTAGCCTAAAATTAACTATTTAATTTCTAGCTAATTTTGACTATTTCAACTAGTATTTATAATTAGTTTCAGAATTAACTTAAAGTTGATCTTTTTGAATTATTCTTATTTCTATATATATAATATAATTAAAGTAACTATATAAATTTTATATTAGTTTATTATAACAAATATTTTTTTTAAGAAAAAAATATTAAATATAAAATATATAGATAGAATTCTGAAAAATAAGTTGTATTAACTTATATTTTAACTTATATAATTGTAAATTTTTCTAACTTAATAAATATATTTTAAAAATTAAGATTCCTAACTTATAACTCAACTTATTAAAAACTTTAAATATAAAAAATTTACGTTTTAATTTAATAATTAAATTAAAATATAATAAAAATCAAAATTTGTTAAAAAATTTATAGAACCTGATTTTTTGCAATCTTTTCGTATTCTAAAAATAAAATTAAATCATAATTTTAATATAAAAAAAAGTAAAGTTTAATAATAAATTTAAATTATTTTGAATTATATAGATAAAATAAAGAATTTAATAATATTTAAAATAATATAATTAAGTTATTTATTTTTTTTTATATTGAATAATAGTAAAAAAGTTATAATATTTAATACTATATATTTAAAATATGAAAATTTTGATTTTCAATTTAAATTTCTTTAATTTAATTATTAAATAGCAATTATGTTTTATTTAAAATATAATAGTAGAAAGATTTATAAAAGATTTTAATAAAGTAGTATTGTCTAAATAAATAAAATAATATTTTTAAAGAAAATTAAATAATTATTAATAGTTTTAAATAATAAGTTAGAAAATTATAATATAGGACCTTTGCAATAGAAAAGAAGGAAATAGCTGAAAAAAATCAATTTTACTTTTATATGTCAAATATGATTTTTAGATCAAAATTTGTTTAGATTTAGCATTAACTTAATTTTATTTTTTTGAGCTATTTTCTCTTTTTCTACTATAAAGATCCCATATTATTTATATATTAAAGTAATCAATTATAATCAATTTTATAAAGTTTATTAAAATTAATAAAATATTTATAGTTAATTTTTTATAAATATTAATTAATTTATCAATTATAATATTAATATATTTTTTTTAATTGATTTATTAATGCTGCATTTTAAAATTAAAAATTATAGGTAAATATACTAATTAAACAAAAGTAATAAATTTTATATTTTTATTAATTATTCAAATATATATATATAATAATCAAAATTAATATTTAAACTGTTATTAATTAAATCATATATAAATTAATACTATATATAATTGACTAACTATTATTGTTAATATATGTTTTAACTTTATAAATCATAATTTTAATTAAAATTTATTAAATATAATTAAAATTTTAATTTAATTTTTTATGTAAAATATTTTCAATTACTTTATATTTTTATAGATTAAAAATATTTTCTGATATATTTTTTAATTTTGATAATAACTATTTAACTGGATTTAACTAGCTAAAGTTTTAAATTAAATTAAATTAATCTATTATTTGATCTGAAAAATTCAAATTAAATTAATAAATTTTTAGATTAATGTTAAATCAAATTATTTCTTTCTAATTTGACTTAACCTAATAAAATTCAAGTCAATTAATTTTATTTCTTGAATAATAATAAATTTTAATAATAGTAAATCATTCTTTTTAAACAATAATAAATTATTTTATCATTAATTTACTATTTAATAATTTTTGCTAATACAATTAGTTATTAATTATTTATTTTATTATTATATTAAATTATAAATTATTATTAAATAACATTATTTAATATAGTTTAATACTAATTATTAATTTATTTATTAAAAGTGCAATTTTTATAATATTTCTTAACTATTGTTACTTTCTTGTATTTATGATCTTTTCTTTTTCATGATAATATAATATTCATCAGCTACATATGATGTAGAATTAATATTTTGTAAATAGCTATTTTTTTGTAAAATTTTTTTAGCAGTACAGAACTAAAAACATTTAAAATAGAATTTTCTTTTTAAAAAAAAATTAAATAAATTATTAAATTAATTAATATAAATTATTATATAAAAGCATTTTTAAAAGCATTATCTTTGATATTTTTAGTATGATTATTTGAAATTTATTTTCTATATTAAAATTAAAATAATGAAATAAATTAAAAGAAGTCAGATTCTAAATTCACTAATTGAATTTTTTCATATTTAATATATAAAATTAACAAAATTATATTATTTTTTTTAGTAGTATTTAGAATGTAAAAAAAACTTATTTAATACATATAAATTTTCTAACCTTACTTATAGCTTAAGTATATAAAAAGAAAATTACTAATAAAAATTTATTAAGTATAAGGTTGCTAGACAAAATTTAAAGGTTTTGCAAGTTGTCTAAATGAAAAAAGTAAAATTAGCGAAATTATATTTAAAAAATCTGCAAAATTCTGAAAAAGATAAAAGCTTATAAAAATATAAAACTATATCAAAACCTTAATAAAAAATTAGTAAAACTAAAGTTTAGATGCTTTATCAAATTTAAAATAAGTTTAGATAAGCAATCTTAACTAAGTAGATCTATTTAAAAAATTTAAAATAAATATATATAAAAGATATTTACAATTATAATATATTTATATTTAATATTACTATAATTATCTGAAGTATAATAAAAGACTATATACTTTATGCAATATTATTTTATTTGCCTAATCAAAGAATCAAATTTTTTGTTACATAATCACGTTTTTATACCCTATCATATTATAATTAGGTATCATTTAAATTTGATGTTATTTTTTTTATATATTAAGAAATTTAATGCTTTAATAATTATGTATATTTAACAAAAGTTGAATTTCATGAGATCACGGAGATTTATTTGATCAAAAAACAAGTCTCAAGGTTCTTTTACTTCTTATATAAAGACTATATTTAGGAATCTAAGTTACTTCCAATTAGCATAAGCGCAAGCCTAACTGAGATTTATCGCTGAAAAAGCATTAACTTCTATGAAGCAATACTACAAATTTATTAAACCGATATATAACAACGAAAGACAAAAATTTTATTAAACATTTGGCCAGATTATCGATAAGTTTCAGATACATAACTTGCATATTGACCAATATACAAATTACCAAATCAGTCATGAAAAAACAAAGTTTTAAGTAATATTACATAATGTTACGTGAGGGGTGTGATTTTAAGGGTAGCACAATTCTGAAAGAGATTATTTTGACAGCCAAAATGTAACGTAATACGACATCATATGATTTTAAATTACTCGTTTATCTAAAATAGATGTTTGATTTTATCCAACTCAATTTACTTTTCCGTAGATCTTACGAATACTGTTTTAAAAATTACCTAAAATTTTTACTTCATGGCGATGGCAGACGGTCCAGCGCTAAACGCCCAAATTGTTCGTGGACTTAATGAACGAGTATATGATAAGCGTAAAACCGCTGCATTAGAAGTTGAAAAGTAAGCATTATTGATTTCCAAGTACACTATTATGCCTTAAATGCGTCCTTTAGGTACGTATAGTTAGATTATTAAATATTTTCCGTAATATTATATATATTTAGGCTTATTCGTGAATACGCTGGAGAAGCTGAAAGTCCGAGTAAAGTTCAAAGAATTCGAGGAATTCTCGATAAACTTATTCAAGATTTCGCGTATTCGGTAAATCCCAATGCACGGAATGGAGGATTAATTGCTTTGGCAGCCGCGTCTATAGCTTTGGGCCCTGTAAGTCTTACTAAAATTACGTTCTTAAATGATCTAAACCTATTTAATAAGCATCCAACCAAAATTATTAGGATGTAGCACCATATTTGGATGATATAGTTCCTCCAGTTCTTGCTTGTTTTGCAGATCAAGATTCTCGTGTTAGATATTATGCTTGCGAAAGTATGTATAATATTGCGAAAGTATCAAAAGGAGAAATATTGCGATATTTTAATGAAGTTTTTGATGCAATGAGTAAGGTAAATTCTTATTTTTTTTTTTAAAAAAAAAAAAAGTTCTTTATAATTTATACTCCTTATTTTTACCTTTTACGTAAACATCAATAATAGTTGGCTGCAGATTCAGAACTTTCCGTTAAAAATGGAGCCGAGCTTTTGGATAGATTAATAAAAGATATTGTAGCAGAACAGTCTACCACATACGTTTCTGTCTTAGATCATCCTATTTCACATGACGATCCGATGGAAACAGTTTCAATGCCACGTACAACTGCATTCTCATTACCTAGATTTATTCCTTTATTATCCGAACGTATTCGAGCAAAAAATCCATTTACACGCAACTTTCTGGTATCATGGATTACCGTATTGGATTCAATACCAGATCTCGAGCTCGTGTCATTTTTACCGGCTTTCTTGGATGGTCTTTTGCAATTTTTAAGTGATCCACATGATGTTCGATATGCAACCTCTAACGTCCTCGCGAATTTCTTGGCTGAAATACGTGAGGCAGTTGAGGTTAAGGAACAACAAAAGCAACAGGCAATGAAAAATTATTTTGTTGAACAACAACGAAAGCTAGCTAATACGTCTGAAACCGCTTTGGATGCAGGTGAAAGTATAAAGGATAGTGATGGTGATGGTGATGATGTTACACTGGTAAAATCATCTATTGATTCGGTTGATGGAGATTTCAACTGGGATGCAGTTTCGATAAGCGAAACTGAGGGAAGAGGGAAAGGTTCTTGGGTTCCTGGTCAAGGGGTTATCATTAATTACACTCGAATTGTTGAAATTTTAATGCCTCATTTGTCTTCACCTGGTACGTTTTCTTTAGCTGTTAAAAGTTTATCATGAAATTTTCATTTACCCGTTTTATACTTAATTCCATCAGAGGAAGAAATCCAGGCTACAGCACTAAAATGGATAAACGAATTTATAACGCTCGCTAAAGATGTCATAATTTCATTTACACCTCAATTAATAAGCGCCGTTTTGCCTTCGTTGGCCCATACAGTGAAACATATCCTTTTTTTTTTTTTAGGTATTAAATCATTATTAGTTACGGCTTTATTCCTTAACAGTATTGTTTACCTATCAAAACAGTCGCAATAGATGTGAATCGAAGCCTTTATAAGTTAATTATTGAAACTCCAACTAATCCAGCCCCAACTATTCCACCACCCTCGTATTCTGTTGCGACTCGAGATTCTTCTACACATTTATCATCTAATTCATCCATGGATTTTTTAATGAATATGGGAAGCACCAAAGAACCCAACTATAATAATACATTACATTCAATTTATGAACAAGCTGATCCATTTGATTACCTGAAAACTGTTGATGCTTTGATGCATCAAGTTAATAACGAACACGAAGAAACCAGAGTTGCAAGCTTGGATTGGCTTTTAATGCTGCATAAGAAAGCATCCAAAAAGGTTCGGTCGGATTATAGAAAGCATTATTTTGTAATTACGACATCAAAAATGATTCCGCTTTAAATAACTTTATAGATTCTTGCAATTGATGATGGCACTTTTCCAGTATTGTTAAAGACTCTTTCAGATCCATCAGACGAGGTTAGAATTAATATTACTTTTATTTGAACTCCTTCAATTTTTAATATTTATAATTGAAACATTGTATTCTTGATTGTATTTAGGTCGTAAAACGTGATCTTCAACTTCTTGCTCAATTGTCTTATAATTCGGAAGAATACTTTACACGCTTTATGGTTGATTTGTTAAAATTATTTAGTACCGATCGACGATTACTAGAATCAAGGGGTAGTTTGATTATTCGGCACTTATGTATGAGTCTTAATTCGGAAAGAATTTACCGTAGTTTTGCAGAAATATTGGAAAAGGAGGAGGTAAATATATATTTGTATTTATTGTTTGTTTCTGTTTAATTCTGCTTTGATTTCGACCACATTATTTATTATTGGTTATAATAAATAGGAGATAGAATTTGCTTCCAGCATGGTGCAGAACCTTAATAGCATTCTTATCACTTCCCCTGATCTTTCGGATCTGCGAAAGAGACTCAAAAGCCTTGAAACTAAAGACGGGCAAATGTTGTTTACTGCTTTGTACAAATCTTGGTGCCATAATCCTGTTGCGACATTTTCATTATGTTTATTGGCACAAGCATATGAGCATGCGGCAAATTTATTACAAAGCTTGTATGTATTGACAATTTGACATTATAGAATTTAGATTCATCATAATAATTATTAAAAAATTTTTTTGGCTTCATGCTTATTAGCGCCGATTTGGATATAACTGTAAATCTTCTTATTCAGATCGATAAACTTGTCCAACTATTAGAATCACCAGTATTTACATGTATTTATGAAAAATGTACTATTATAATTATCCGATAATGGATAAGATATTAACATTTAATTAATTTCAGATCTCCGTTTACAACTTCTCGAACCAGACAAATATCCTTACCTTTTTAAATGTCTATATGGTTTGTTAATGCTTTTACCACAGAGTAGTGCGTTCGCCAGTTTAAAAAATCGGTTGACCAGTGTTTCATCAATGGGATTCTTACATTTGATACCAAAAAGGTATTATATGTTATAAAATATCAAGTAATTTTGATTAAATATCTTTTTTAACAAATTTTTTTATTTTATTCGTTAAGTACGCCCACAGCGGATACCAAACGTTCAACAACCAAGTCAAATATGCCTACAAAAGATGATGGTATAAAATTCCAAGACCTTTTAACTCATTTTAGAGCTGTACAAACGAAACACGAAAAGAAACGCAAACATCATCATTCTCTTGGACGTTCAAGCAGCCAGTCAGCACAAAATCGACGCGGTCGTGATCATCGCGATAAATCAACTCTACATTCAACAGCAGCAAACAAACATGCTGGAAGTAGTTCACAATCTCATAATAATGACCAAAAAGGAGGATCTGGCATCATTGGTGGTAGTAATCTTAACTCTGGTAATCCTGGAATAATTTCGACGAGTCAGACTAAAAGGCGGCCGAGCGCTGCAAGTAATGCTAGTGCCAGTAGTGATCATGGTGGAAGTTCTGGCTCTCGGGTCACCAAGACTTCTCGTTAATAGCACCAGTCGTGGGATTTATAGGATATTATTATTTATTAATTACTCGGATTTCCTTGTAATTTTGTACTTGGAAAACTTTTTTTTTTAAAAAAAATTGAAGTCCCTTTTAAAGTGGGAAATCCCAAATCTGAATATGATTATAATATTTTTACTGATTAATTTTACATATTACTTATTTTGGATTCATAATAAATTTATATAGGAAAATTTTGTACTTTACACCCTTATGTAATATGATTGTCAAACCGAAAGTCGGATCATGTGATAATAAACCTTTTTAAAATGTGGATTTTTTGAATTTGCACAATAAAAAAAAAAATTATGACAGAAGAATTTAACTTTGAAGAACATTCACATCGTAGGTTTAACCCCTTAACAAATTCTTGGGTATTATGCTCACCACATCGAACAAAAAGACCATGGCAAGGACAGAATGAAGTCAATAATAATGAATTATTGCCAGAATATGATCCAAAGTGTTATCTTTGTCCTGGCAATGAAAGAGCTCAAGGAGCCAAAAATTACAATTATGAAAGTACATTTATATTTAGCAATGATTTTGCTGCTGTTAAAATTGAACAACCAGAATACTTACCTCAAGAGCAAACAGGTATGTTTAATTATTTAATAGGAAAATATAAAAATTTTTTAATTAATTATTCTTTTTTTAGATAAATTTTCGAACTTGTTACGTGCTGAAGGGGTTAGAGGTGAATGTAAGGTAATGTGCTTTTCTCCAAAGCATAACATTACCGTAGCAGAAATGACAGAGGACGCAATATTGCATGTAATTCAATCGTGGATAAAAATATATCAAGAAATGTCAACCAAACCTTATATCAATTATATTCAAATATTTGAAAATAAAGGATCAATAATGGGATGTTCAAATCCACACCCACACTGTCAAATTTGGTGTACAGAGACCATACCAGAAGAACCATCAAAAGAGTTACTTTCAATGAAAAATTATTATGAAAAAAATCATTCCTGTTTATTATGTGATTATATTTATCTTGAAACGATTAAATTAGAACAAAAGCCACGAATAATTTGCGAAAATGATTCCTTTTTATGTTTAACACCATTTTGGGCTATTTGGCCTTATGAAACTATGATCATATCAAAATCTCATATTATTAGTTTATTTGATTTGAATGATAGGAATAAATTACAACAAGATCTTGCTAACATTATCCGTAGAATTACTTGTAAATATGATAATGTTTTCAAATCTTCCTTTCCTTATTCAATGGGAATTCATCAAGCTCCTGTTGATGATAAAGATCATACGAATGATTCACATTTACATTTTCATTTTTATCCTGCTTTATTGAGAAGTCCAACTATTAAGAAGTTTTTGGTTGGGTAAGTAAAAAAAAATTTATTTAATCATTTCCATTTCATATTTTAATTATTATTATTATTATTTTAAGATATGAATTACTTGCCGAACCGCAACGTGATCTTACATCCGAATTAGTTGCGGAACAATTAAAAAATTGTTCGGAGTTACATTATAAACAAAATTATTAAATAAATATATAAAATTAATTATAAATATGATTACAATAGTTATAGAATTAGTATTATTTATAGGGTTAATAATTCATTAGTTGATATTGTGTAACGACTTATATAAAGCTCCGAAAAAAAAAAGTTTATTTTCACTCCTTTTTTTAAAAAAAGAAAAAAAAAATTGGTATTTTTACTTGGTTTACAAGTTTTACATAGTTTATATTTTGTTTAATAAGAATAGTCATCATTTCCGTCGATACAGCACTTCCGTTTGTATTCCTCTGGCGATTCGCCAAGCCCCTACTATTTTCTATACTACCAGTCTCAATGAAGTCGATGGAAGGTATTCTACTAATACATTCGATCTCTTCCATGGATCAAAATTGTAATAATAAATGTATTCTTTAAATTTATTAGAGACCCAAAGAACTCCAGAGATCATTGTTAGCTGGGGTAAAGAAAGGATTCACCTTGATTTTGAATTACAAGGGGCAGGATCGCTAGAGGAAACTACTTTGAAACAATTAAAAGAACGTCTGAAAAAAGTTACTGGTGTACCTGTGAATGGACAAAAGTTGGTGTTTTCCGGAGGTATTTGTATAAAATTTTTTTATGTTTTACATTTCATATTTTTTTTTGGATCGAATTTTTGATTCATTTTTTTTTTATAAATAGCTGTAATGAAAGATAATACGGTCAAATTAGGTTCATTCGGACTTCACCCATTTTCAAAAATACTCTTAATTGGTAATAAACCAAACGTATGTAACAATAATCTTAATGAGCTTCCTACTTTTCTTTTTTTTTTTTAAAGAAAAAATTAAAGATAACTAAATTCAATTATCTATTTATTTATTTAGGCCAATGATTTAGTTCAAACAACAACAGGTTCACCGGAAGAGCATGCTTTGATAAAGAGAATTTCAGAATCCATTGAAAAAACGAGAACAAAATTAATTCCACAAATTGAATCATTTGAAATTTCTATTTCATCCTTTCTTTCTGAACAAGATAATGATAAAGACACAACTGATACGATTAAATCAAAATTAGTGGAAACTCATCATTATATCGTGGAAGCTTTAATGCAAACCCTACTTACTTTAGATGATGTTGCTTGTCCTCCTGAATTTGAAGCAGCTAGGAAAAAAAGACGAGAGGCTGTTAAATACACTCAAGATTTAATTGATAGAGTTGATGTTGTTAAAGAACAGTTACAAAGCTCTTCCTCTATTAATAATAATAAAGGATCTTCACCTTCCTCATAACTATTATATTATTTTAGTTAATAAATTAACAGGAACAAGTCATCATTTTACAAATTATATAGATTAAGTAATTTAGCTTTAAAATATAAAATAAATAGAGATTATTTAATTCTCTTTCATCCTAAATTATATGATTAAACACACTGGTTGAAATTTTCTCATATTCCTCTTGCATTATTTGCACAAAGGGAATCTTCTGGTTGTTGTTGAGATTCACAAAATTTGTTAATAACATTTGCTGGAAATTAATATTGTATTGATAGAATGTATCCAATAAAGAAAAAAAAATAAAAAAATTGATTCATTTTTAATAATAATAAATTAAAAATAATATTTTCCCTTTCTAAAAATCATGATTTGGTAAGTGCAATGTTTGGCGCAGTATCGTATTATGGTTTCATTTTTTATTGGTTCTTATACTATTTTGATCAAGCGACAAGAACCAAGATCAAAGCGATCATGTGGAAAAATGAATCGGGATGGAATAGTGATAACGTTACATACCCTCTTCAGATGAATATACACAAAGTCCAGCTCAAAAAACTCTGACATTATTACATTCAGACCTCTCCGAATGATCTACCCTTGGACCATAGTGAAAATTTGAAAACTTACATTTACAGAAGATTTTACCACTTCGAGTAAAATACACCATGTTTAGCTTAAAAGCGTTTTAAACAAAACAATCGTAACAAGTGGTGTATGATTGTACTGGTAACCATCAGCTATATAATGAACCCATCAGTTAAGCTTAAATATTAATTGCCCAATTTTCCAATTTTTCCAATCAGTTGATATGGTAAATTATGTCAAGAAAACGGTTATAGAAATCAAAAAGTTGCAAAAAGATCGAATGATTTTGCAGGAATCTTTTGTTAAGAAGCTGAAAGCTATATTTGAACAGACCACAAAAATTGAATCAAAGATCTTCAATTATTGAAGGAGATAACTATACAGAGGGGGCAAGGTTCAACTTCTTTGTACGGTACGAACTTCTAGATTTCACTGCAAATTTCAAATCCAAATTACCAAGAGTATATTTTGAGGGAATGTCTGCCTTTAGACTTTGCCGAATATTTATCTATAACTTAGATTGTAGTTTTAAAGATGCTAGTGATCGGCTTACATGGTTTCTGTATCTCTCACAGATCAAAAGAATTAGCTTCTTTTATGATTCCATTTTCATTCGATTCAATTTCATACTATAAAAAAATCTTCAATTTCTTCAACAACCATTCAAACTGAATTGATGGAGCAGAAGAATTGGCGAAAGAAAATTTATTCATCCATTTCAACTGAAAATACCGAAAAGATCCGAGATTGGTTATTTACCTTTTTATGACTTAAAACTAATACCGGGGGACGTAGACGAAAAAATTCTTATGATATTATATGCAACTTAAGCATTCTAATCGATGAACAACAATAGCAAAATTTGATTAGAGGTCTATTATTATTTTCTATTATTTTAGCGTGACTAAATTTTAAATATGTCAGCCTAGTATTATTTAAAATTGTTTAATAAAATCATTATTTTGTAAACATTAATATATCCAAACATACCAGTATCTGAATTTTGTGATTTTAGATATATTGAACACAAGACTTATTCAGTATTGTTTAGATTAAGAGATTTTACTGCACAGTCACGTAATTTTCGCTGAGGATTCTGAAATTAATGGTTTTTTTTGATTGTGTACTAGGGGAAAAGAAAATGTATCGTTCTGGTATAAAATACAATAAAATATATATGATCGACATAGTGTATAAGAAAGTATGGGACCAACCACGTATCGTCTCAAATTTTGAGCGCATTGAGGGACAGAGAATTTTTTCGGTGGGTTATATAGTTGATACCCATACCCTTTCTTTTAAAATCCCATCCCATCCCATCCCATCCCAATCCCAATCCCAAATCCCAATCCCAATCCCAATCCCAAATCCCACCCAAATCCCAT
>CAJVPP010001986.1:0-16878 GCA_910592005.1 Funneliformis mosseae
ATATTAAAAATGAAGTCATAACCTTTAGAATTAGCTAAATTTTTGGTGTTGTTTTTACTTAATTATGCGAATATCACAATTTAAAAATTTTAAATGAAATGGAACAATAATTTTGGAAGTCACTATATAATTAAATAATATTTAAGTATTTTATTATCATATAATATAATTATATTATATAGTATTAACAGAATAATTAACTAATAAAAATGAAGTTATATAGATTATGTAATATAACAATCTCATCATATAAAATTCTGAAAATATTATAAATTTTACAAATTCAAAAAGTATAGAGAATTTATAAAATTTTGCTGATTCTTTCAAATACTAATAATAATCTTAATTTTATAGATTAAACAAAATTTAAAAATATTTAATATAATATTTATTTTTAATATTTTATTTTTTATTATTTTATTTATTTATATATTATTTTATTTTTAATTTATTTATATTTTATTTATTAAATTAGTTAGTTTATAATGTAATAAAAAAAAACTCTTTCTACTTTTACATAAAATGCCAAAAAATAGCAAAAATAAAACTAATAATCATGATCGCTCAGTGTCACTAAAAACTGTTCAATCATCATATAAAAGATAAAATATTTTACAAATAGTTGAATCACCAGTCTTTTTAGTTATCTAAACAAATAAAATTATTTCAGAAAATGATATGAAAATTAATAACACTTCTGTCAAAACTCTTTTACCAACTAACAAAAGTAAAGAAAAAGAAGTTATCTTAATAACTAACATAGTCTCACCTAACATTATGAATGTCAACAATAGCTTTAATCTTTCTGAAAATAATATCATCATAGAGGAAGATATTCTTACCTTTACTGATCGTTGTTTTCTTGAAAAATTTTTTGCATAATATTTGCTTGAAAAATACAAAAGTAAAAACCCTCAATAAAAGATCGTTGATATTATCAATCAACATTACATAAAGCTACTTTTCTTTTTAGGAATAATACGTGATAAATTTCCTATTGATCTTAAGCAAACAATCTTCAAGCTTACCTTTTTGAGTAAAGACAAATAAGATAATTTCTGCAAAATGCAGATTTACAATTAAATAATGTCACATTCTTTCTATTAGTTATTCAAAAGTAAGCTCCTTATATTCTGAAACTTTTCATCACAATAACTGAAATTCTACTTGACACCACTGAACTTTACTTAAAAAAATTATTTTTCAATTATAGCATGATCACTTGTATTACTATAAAAACTCAAAACTTATGGTAAAGAGCTACCATTACCTTTGACAAAACTGCGAACTTTACCAAACTTGATAAAGGAGATGGTATATACCTACTTAATAATATAATTAGATTCTATCATTGCAACATTTTACGTGAAGTAATTTAAGAAAGGTTTAAATTTCTGATCAAACTTATAACCTCTTACACAATACTATCTTATATGACTTCATAGAAATTGGACGAATAGTAAAAGCTACAATATGGATTATTTTCTGAGTCCAGTCTTATTACATTTATCTCTAGCATGCTTATTTTTATTTTATCTCAGCAGCATTATGCGTAGCTGCAAAAAAAATTACTGACTTCACTTTAAATGAAAAGAAAGTTAAATAGACATATTCTAAACAGAAGTTATATGCGATCTGCTCCTCTGCTTATCATAATATAACAAGTTACCTAAACAGTAACTATCTTCTAAAGACCGTAATATGCAGTAACTCTACCAATGTTTTCAGTTAGCATAATTCAATAACTATACTGCTTCAAAAAACAACTTAACGGGATGCAGTTAGAGTTAACGTTATCTTTATTGATACTTTTAAATCCAAATTGAACTCCTCTGCAAAAGGTAATATTAAAGCTTTACTTTCACAAAAGCTAAAATCTTCTAATAACTCTAACATTTTACCTCAAAAGCTAGGATTCCAAAAACTTAGAGGTTATTGGACAGATAATATACCTGATAATATGGATCTCAAAATATTTAAAGGATATGGTGATAACTATAAAAATTCAACTGACTTTAACAAGAATACTAAAGACCATTCAAAGGGACAGAAGGAGAATCCCATTTATAATTTTGATGAAATACGAGAATTAATAGAAGAAATTGAGTCTGCTTTGAAAGATTTCTTTAAATAATTTTATATAGTGACCTGACTTTTTGAATGTATTAATCAAATAATGGATCATATAAAAAATAATATTGTTTATTTATTATCTTTTTTTCTCATTAAATAACATAAAAATAATTGTTTTCAAATTTGATTTAGCTTATTATTTAGATTCGGCAGGAATAAGTAACGAAGGATTGAATACTATAATAAATTTCAGGGTAAATACAACATTAAGGTCAGTAGATCAAAAGAAGAAATAAATATCTGATGCACATAAAGAATATGTAAAGAATACTCTCAAATATCATTCAGAAAATGCTTTTATACTAAATGTCAATAACTATTATAATATACATATTCAATGGTAATCTAATACAATTGAAACCTCCTAGGCAATACATATAGTGACAATCTTAGTAATTCCATGTCTGATGCCAGTGATATCACATAATAGAATAATTAATCCAAAGATTATGAATTCAGAAATATCTTGATAAATGGTTTATTATAAATATAGGTATTTCTTATTACAAACATATGTGAGATAATGCAAAGGATATTCTGATGATAAGCTAATAAATAGATTAATAGTACATAGCTACAATAACAGAATAATAGAGAAAAAAAATAATTAACATATACGGGATTCTATTCTTTTTGATTTTATTGAAAGTTATTTAAAAGAGATAGAGGATTACATAAGTACAGTTCGAATCGTATATGAATAAGAGCCAATGCAAGTATACCTTTTCAACTACATAATTCTCGTTATTACAAATTAGCCTGGTCATTTATTCATTCGCAAAGTTCTTGCACAATGGCATCTTATTAATAACAAAAATATTTCTCATTTTGTCATATCATTTTACTTATGATAGGTTCTCTTTATATTTAAACGCTTGTGAGCTTATCTTTTAAAAAATTCTGATTTATTCAATAATATTTACAAGAGCATATTTGATGTACATAAGAATCTTGATAAGAAGTCACAGTCATAGAAAATCGACTTAATTTTATATATTGTACACATAGCGTAGCTTAATGTAGTTAATACTGTTTATTTGAAATTTAGCTGTTTATGCAAAGATATTGAATTTTTGTATTTAACAGATTTGTTTAGTAATTTGATTCTATTAGTTCTTGATGTTTATAAAGTGCATCATTGTGAGGGTGATTGGTCAGCTTATTAAGAAGCCTACATATGTTGTTAAAGTGACCTTTTTCTTCAGTTTTATCAGAAGAATTATAAACATACCCCTTTAATGTTTCTCTCAGATATTTTTTATTGGATGGAAATTGGGCATCTAATTACTAATTTAATTACTAATCATCTTACTTCTTTAAGTGATTATCTTGTTGAACTAACTCATAGCATTATTTAGAAACGTATAGCTAAATTCTTTATGATTCAATAATTACGAAAGGAGGCATACTTTATTTTTCAGCAACAACATAATAATTCCTTTTAACAAAATTTTGTAAATTCTGTAAAATATCTGTATACACCAAATAGATGCGTAATTTTCTTAATAATGCGCTATATAAATTTTATAATCATTTGCGAAGATATATCTAACACAAAACTAGTATTTTTTAATCCGTAAATTCTCATCTGATGGTATTAACATTTACAAACTTTCTTCATTAAGTTACAAAATAATAGATCAGTATCTTCCATAAGACTTTGTGACTTTTAAAAAACCTAACATATTTATCTTATGTGATTTTAATAATTGTGATCATACTGATAACTCTTTTAATGACAGTATTCTAACGTGTGAACATGGTTATCACAGCTATTGCTTATAAAGATGTCAATATAAGTGTTTGATATGTTTAAATTATCTATAGGGGGAAGTTAAGAAAAATGTTGATGTATTGATTACAAGTTTAACAAGTTTAACAAAGGAACAGATTAAAGCCAAACTATTAATGAGAATAGTAAAAATGTAGTTGAAAATGATTCAGATAATGCAATAGGAGATATAACAACAATAGCAAATCAATTAAATGATGCAAAAAAATCATTTTTAAAATTGTAAATTCACCATTTTTATATAAAATTTTTTTTATTTTTATATTTGAAAATTATTTTTATTAATAATTGAAATAAATAAACTATATGAATGATCTTAAAATACCCAAAAATAATCTTGTTACTTTAAGTCAATCAATAATATATCGAGTTAATCATTTTGAATGATTAATTCTTTCTGTAAAGTGATTAAAATTACCAGTTTTAAATTTAGAAATCTGTATAACTAATATTTGATTGGCTATTTACTATGTGATAAAATCGAAATTATATGATTTAATTAGCTAGCTACATATGACAAAATCGAATTTTTGTGTAATCTGAACAGTTTCTCCTAGAATATAGATAATAAATAATATTATATTACATGATTTAAAATTTTGTTAGATGCTTTTGAAATAGTTATTAATTCTAGTAAAATGCTATCATATCAGTTTTTTGAAAGATACATAAGGAAAATCTATAACTTTTAATCACATGTATTTGTCAGATCAGCTGATTTTTTAATCAGTTATTCTCTTTTTATAGTATCCTATTTTTTTTAGAAAGCTCTTAAATTTTTTAATATATAACAATTATTTAGCTCAATTTTGATTGATTAGATCTAAATATATATAAACTAGTTAATAGAAACTGTTAAAGCATCTGAAACTTAATATTTGATCAACCATAATATAATACTTATTTGGTAGATCACATGTGAGAACAGATGATATATGCATCTGTATGCATAAAAGCATGTCTAACTATATATATTTTTTAGCTAAAATTTCGGATAATAATAAATAATACTTACATCATTACTATTATAAAATATATTTGTCTTTTAAAACTTTTATTATTTTTTCATAAACATAAAATAAATATAATAAGCATGTAACAAATTAAAAGAAAAGATCATAATAAAAGTTATAATCATTTTAATAAATCTATTTAAATCTGAAAGAAGCTATATATATAATATTATAAAGGAAGGATTTTATCTATTTAATTATTTGTCATATATAAAGGATGAAAATGGATTCTGAATTCCAAATAATTATAAAGTAAAACAAGTTGAAAAAGTTTTAAAAATAAACAAACAGTTATATATACTGTTAATTATTCAATATTTTGGATAAATTGTGAAAATAATTTTGAATTTCACATAAAATCAATCATGTTCAGATGTTGCAAATTTATATTTATTTCCTCCTATCTAGAAAATAATCTTTATTATTAATTAATGTAATAATTTTTTAGATAAATTAATACCTGAAATTGTTATTAGACATTTATTGGTTACATATCTAGCAGTGCTATTGTTCTTTATACAAATAACAGTTTTTGTATAAACGCAATTGTATATCACAAAATTCATTTTAATCACACACAGAATTTACCTTTATTATCACAAAAAATAATCATAAAAAAATAATTGTTAAAAATGTCATCGTTGTTCAATTTATTAAAAACTTCAGAAAAGTCTTTACGGTTAGGAAGGCTGACTTTAATTAAAAATCAAGAACAAAAAGTATTAGATACACCAAACCTTCTAGCTTATACAAGTCGTGGTTGCGTTCCACACTTGACACCAGATAATTTGTCAAGTATTCCTTTAATTGGAGCCATTAACGTTACATTAGAGCATTTGTGAGTTTATATCAATTTCAAGCAATTTTTTTTTATACGATTCTGTTTTGTATGTCTTAATTTTTGTTGACTTGTTATAAAGTATAGATGTACAACCACCACCCTCCACGCAATTTCCATATGGAATACATAAGTTTTTGAATTTCGAAGAATATCTTGTATTTATTGATGTTCGTGATCCAGGAAACTTAAATCTCATGTCTAATAACACGGACAAGCATGTTTCCGTATATACGGCTCATGGAGTTCGCCAAGTAAGTAATTAAAAAGTATAGCCTAAAATAGTTTTTTTTTTTTACTTTAACTTTTGAAGTCTTTTTATGTCAAATAGGTTACATCCGATTCATATATTAAATATATGAATATATATAAGCCCGATATTTTCGTTAGTTTAGTTGATAATATAGCAGATGAAGCACCAAGTTTGAAGCGAGTAAAAAGATCTGTTGATAGAACGTTGAGATGGCTTGATGATGCGATCTATCACGTAAAGGTGTCTATTTCAAATATATTTTACTTTTTCTCTAAATATTAATTCTTATTCAAACTTCATTAAATAGGAAGGTGCTCAAGTATTTGGAGTGTTAACTGGACACAAAAATCAAGAAGAACGAATCAGATCGGCTCAAGAGACTGCGAAGAGAAATGTCGCAGGTGTGAATTTTTATATTGAAAATTTACAACAGTCAACGCTTGATTAAATTAACGTTTTAAATTTTGATAGGATTCGTTCTAAACGGAAAATGTTTAGGAAGCACATCTAGAGAATGTGTAGATATATTAAAGCCATCAATCAACCATCTACCACCGAACAAACCTCGCTTAGTATATGGATTAGGAACACCAGGTGTGTAATATCTTCACGTAAATCGAATAAATGGATTGTTCAACCCGTTTTTAATGCATTATTCCTTTCAACGTTTCTATCTAGAGGATATTTTATTAGGTGTGTCCGAAGGGATTGATTTATTTGACACAAGTTATGTACTCAAAATGACCAATGCAGGAAATGCTTTTGTATTTTCACTGGATATAAAGAATGATTTAGATTCTTTTAATCGACAACAGCAAATAATAAGTTTGTGGGATATAAACTATCAAAATGATGCTCGGCCTTTGTTGGCCGGATGTCAGTGTTATTCATGCAAAAATCATACTCGAGCTTATGTTCATCATTTACTTAATACTCATGAAATGCTTGCTACAGTGTTACTCATGAGGTATAATATTTATTTATAATCCTTATTATAGAAAATGGTTTTCATTGTAATGTATAATGAAATTATCTAATAATGACAATTTTTCTTTTTTTTTCTTTAGTCATAATTTGTTCCATTACACAAAATTTTTCAAGGATATTAGAGAATCCATCAACCAAGATATGTTCTCTCTGAAAGTAGAACAGTTTTTTAGAGTATATAGTGATGGAGAAAAAGAACAAAAGAATTTATCGTCAATAATTTTAAATTAATTAAATTAATTGCAAGTATTCACGATAAAATGAATTTTTTGTATATACGTGAAAGTTGTATTAGATGATTTTGTTGGCACATAAAATTCTATATTCAGAATAAAGTTAACGATTTCAACTTTATTGTAAGTTGTAAAATTTAGATAATTTAAATTTCCGCAGTAAGATTTTAACATTAGCCAATGACAAAAAACAATCTTCGTAAGGAAATAAATAAACAAAATCTTTGTAGGAAGGATACATGAAAGTGAAATTGAAGATGTTAATACAACTTTATCTGCAAATAAAGCAAAAAAATTTTCTTTTTTTTGGTGCAAGTTATTTAGAGGAATTAGTTGCTTAATGATCTTTTCTCAGTTTTGTTGAAGTTAAATTCGCTCAAATCATAAAAGCTCACATTCCGAAAATTCTTAACGTTGAAAATATTATAACGAACAATATTCTTTCCTCCACAACAACCTAAAAATTGACAAACCAATTGCAACTTCTAAATAAATTGTGAATCGATCTTTCGTCTAAAGAAAATCACCGTTCTCCTTTATATTTAATAAAATTCGTATACATAAAAAAAGGTTCGGCAAGTGAAAACTAAATATATTTTCACCATAATTGATGAGTGATAAATAATAAATACATAAAAATTAAAAAAAAAGTCTAATCATGATTTAAGTCTATTAATCTATTGATTCTTAATATAAACTCCATTTAAAAAGGAAATTTTACCGTAATATATTAATTAATTCTATATTTGTATAATCAAAAATTCCTTTTAAAATGTTTATTTATGTACAAAACAAAAAAAAAATAAATCCCAAGTTTTAGGTGTTGTTATTATTTAACCCTCCAACCAAGAATTATTTATTACCCCCTACTAAGTTATTATTGAATAAAAAAAAAAAAAATCACGCAAAATTGTCCAAGGTCATTTTTTTTTTTAAAAAAAAAAAAAATAAAATAAAATAAAATAAAATAAAATAAAATAAAAAATAAAAATAAAAATAAAATAAAAATAAAAAATAAAAAAATAAATTTAGTATATCCATTGCCGCTCAATTTACTTCCATTGCACAGTTCGAACAGCAATCTGACAAATCCGTATCAGTAGATTCACCAAATATTTCTTCGTCCAATTTAAATACCGGATGATTCAATGACCAATCCAATTTAATCATTGTATCTGCATTAAGAACAAAGGCCCGTTTTCTTTGGAGTTCGCTTAGAACACCATCATTAACTTCCTCAGTCTTTTTATTTTTCCTCTTTTTAATCGCGGAATCCCATGGATTCATTATCGTTTCCTTGATACCATTTGGAGTATTACCGCTTTTATGCGAATCATTCTGCTCCTTGGCAATAGGTACATACATCTCATTTTCTTGAGATGCTTTATTATTATTAGATTCTTGAACAATAATATCAAACTCATAAGATTCCACATTTTCGTTGCCATATTGAAAAGGCGTTGGTCCGTGTTCGTTATTTTCATCGCTTTCATCAGAATATATATCATTATTTTGGAAAACGTTAGAGGTTTCATTTGATAAAATATTTGATATTGCCATTTTTGACAATTCGGTGTGCTTTTTAACGCTATCTGCTTCTTTAGGGATGTCGGTTAAAATAGATGAAATATTCATCTTAGAATTTGAATCATCCCTGCAGCGAGATACTGCAAATTTCATTCGTTCATTCTTGATTGGGCGTTTACCACTTCGGATCGATATATCTTTACTCGCGGCCCCACTGAGAGTTTTTACGAATGTAACGTCTCCGACATCCTTTGTTTCGTTTGTTCTAGCATTTATGCTGTTTTTCTCGAAAATATTTCTCTCCATCGCTTGTACGTTACCGCTTGTAATAGAACCCACCATGACATCATCCATCATAACATCATCCACTACGACACTATCCACGAAATTATCCACGAATTGAAATTTCGGACGAATAAAATTGTAATTGGTGTAGAGGATAGAATCAAATGGCTTATTAATTATCTCAAGGTAGCCCGACGTGTTTTTCACTTCTTTATTTGTGGCTTGTTTAGCCTGAGAACGGGTTCTCACGAGAAGTATCTCGGAGTCATTATGATCTTTTTCTATTTTCTTTAAGCGGAATTCTCTGTCACGATCCGCTTTACTATTATTTATGACTATTTCTCTGAACCTTTGTCGTTCCTATATTAATAAAGTGACATGTTATAAATATTCGTTAATATATTCAAAATAAAATCACGTTATATTTGTTAAAAGGTACTTACAATTTCCAAGGGCTCAAGCAGCGGTAGCACGGTATTAATAAATCTATAATATAAAATTCGTTCTCGTTCCGATCTGTTCGGATCGAGACCCTGGTAATCGAAAATGAATTTTTTTAATCCATCAACTGAACTAGACAAGGTCTCCCACTTTACGCGCCCTGATATCATTGATTCCCGGTAAATTCTAGTTCCGGCTATTATAAAAGGTGTAAGGATCACAAACTTATCAATGATTAAATTACAGAAAGTCAAATTTAGTGAGTGATATAAAAATAATACTTACTCCCGATATAATAATATCGGGATCCACTTGTGTCTTCGCCTATGAATTCAATTTCCAAAGGCATAATATCGTAATCATTTACTATCTCTTTGAGTTCCTTTCTGATTCTCTTTATTTCAGCTGAATCTGCAAGCTGCCAGCTCACAAGTATTTGCATTATTAAGACCTATAAAAAAATGATTTATTATCAATAGATAGTGAAGAATGTTAAGGGGTTTAATAACCATTATTACTTTTTCTCGATTACTCATTTTGTAGTAGTCATAATTTGCTCGCTCTATTGGATTGTAATTAGCGAAGAAAAAATAGCCTCTCCCTCGCCATTCATTTACCAATTTAGAAACCTTTCTGACCCATCTGAAAAATGTAAATAGTATCAGAATAAACGATAACTTAAAAAAAAAAAAAAAATAGCAAAAAAAAAAGTACAATTTAAGGCGTACGAGATTTTTGTTTTCTTTGGAACAAGATTATTAACAAAGGATTTGTGTAATGATTCTATGAGGGTATTAGGACCTTCCTTGCAACAGATTGCTTCGTCTAAGTCCTATTAAAAATACATATTCCAAAAACATTTCAGCAAAAAAAAAACAAATAATAATAAATAATCTAAATTCGTTCTATAGACTTAACTATTGGAAGAACTCAAAAAAGTTTTACATATATTTAATAATTTATATGCTTGACAATACCTCTGGCCAGAATGAGATATAATTAATTGCGCTTCGAAACTTGACGCAAAAAGCGATCACAAAAGCCGTTTCCGGCATATCCTTTGGATCCATATCCATTGCCGGAGAATAATAGGAAGTAGTAGAATCTATGGTGTTGTTTATTGAAAAAGCTTGTGAAAATGATATCAAGTTTGTGAAGAGAGGTAAAGAATACCCTTTTCCGTTAGTTGCGTTCATTTTATCTTTTACTAAAACGCGTTCATATATGGTGTTTGAAAAATAACAAAAGAGAACTTTTCTCAGGTTATTTGAAGGTAGGTTTTAAGAATTATACTATTTGTGACGATTGAAGAAACACGCCTTACAGGAAAGAAAATTGAAATCAAAAAAAAAAATAATGGGGATAAAGCGTTTAAAAAAACACGATCTCATCGGTTGTCACGTTGAGATTCGTTATGGAGCCCATTTGATTGGTAGTTATCGTAGTTGATTTTAGTTCACATGTTCACGTGAGAACCTGAAATTGTTGTGTATGTAGGTTAATGTTGATTTTGATTGGACAAATAACGTCATATCTTTACTTCTTATTTTAGTATTATGTAAATTTTAATAATATAAAGTATTTTATATTAAATTCATCGCAATTGGAGTTTGCGTAGACCAATTAGAAAACTTTCCGAAAAGTTGCGTGGTATTTTCAGGTATTACATAATAAAAGAATATAAAATTTATTATTATATTTCTTATTATATAACCTATATACTGTATATTTTACTTTTTTAAATTATTAAGATTTTATTTTATTTTATTTTTTTAAATTATAATTAAATTTTTAACTACTTTATAAAACAATTTTATATTTACAGTATTAGTATAAGTTCTATATTATATTAAATTAATAAAATATATTAATTTATATTATTTAGTTTAAACTTTACAAAAATTTTAATAATTAAAAGAATTGTAATAAATATTTTTAAAAGATAATTTTTTAGAAAATTAATAAATATATTAAAAGATTATTGATAGTAATTTCACAGGTAATCAATGATTACCTGTAAAGTTATAATATAATTATTTGGTCTTGATTATGATAAAATATTATTTTACTTTTTTTTTTCTTTTCTCTTTCCCCTTCCTTTTACTATTTATACATTTTTTATTATGTCAAAAGCAAAATAAAAACCATTTGTAAAGGTATATATTATCTTTAAAGCTATTTATTTTCAATAATTTTCAGCAATATTTAAATTTTATTTTTATCTAGCCAACTTTTAAATACAATGAACTTAGTATTAAAAAAATACAAATAATAATTAATTATAACCATTGTTCTTCAACTAATAAGTCTATTAACAACTGAATTATACAATTAGAAAAGGTTTAAAAAGATATAAATTTAAATAGAAAAATTAAAGAAATTGATAATGAAAAGGAACTTAAAGAACAAATTATTAAATTTACTTTAACAATACAAATAGTTAATGAAAAAGATTATAAAATACAATCTGTCAAAATTAGAGTATATGTTATTACACAATATTTATCTAAACATTCTGTAATCTATTGAGTAAATATATTAAATCAAGAGAAATTTTATAAGTTATGATAAGTAATTAATGAAAAATTTAAATAACTTGTAAGACAAGGATTAAATGAACGAAGAGTAGCTTCTTCTTTAAGTAAAAGTGAAGTTGCTATAATTTTTAAACATTCTTAATTAGATAAATTTATATCAAAAGGGTTATTATGTCATATTTTTTTCAAAATGCAATTTTTTTATTACTTAGAGAAGGCAAATATTATAAATTATTAGCATCAAATTTTTAAGAAAAAGTAGTTTTACTATTTATTTATATTAATCAAAAGCAAATCAGAAAAATATAAATTGATCTGAAGCATAAGCTAATATTCTGTATATCTCAAATGATGATTCTAATATAATATAGAATTACAATGATTACTTTAAAAAGACTAGTTAACGTTAATTTGCAATTTTATTAATAGTCAAATTTTTTAGAATATAGTAAATAATTTATTATTCTTCTAATTTTATTATAATATTTTTTAAATATAATACAAAGAACTGAAATCTAATTTAAAAAATTACATATTAAACAAAATTGTTTTCATTCATTTATGAGTGATATATGTAAATCTACTGGTATCAATATTAAAAATCATTTTATTAGTAATTATTCAAGATAAAAAACTGGTATTACAATTTTAAAGTCAAATAATACTTTAAATCTGAAAATTATGGTTTTATTAAAATATAAAACTATTAAAGAATTAGTAATATATGAACAACCTCATGAAGTTTTACAAGAAATTAGTTTAAAAAATTTAATACAAGCTATTTCTAATATAGTACAATCTAATAAAATTAATAAATATAAATTATTTTAAATTTTAATTATTTTAATTAAATTACAAATTTTAATATTTTTTTTAGATAATCAATTAAATCAACTAAAAATTTCATTTTAATTCTTTCTTTTTATCAAGGTTTATACAGTCAAAGCTAATTATAATAAACCTGTATATACTAAAATCCAATTATAATAAACTAAGATTTCTAGAACTAAAATTTTATACTGGATATAACAAACTTAATTATAAAATTTTATATATCGTATTCAAATCCATCCTAACTAGCTGTGATATATAAGTCATATATTAGCTATATTAAAATATCACGTGATGTAGATCACTAAGCTAATCTTTTAAATGAATGATATTACATTAGACAATCATATAATACAATTAAAAATGCGTGAATTCTAGACTTTACATTTTCTTTTTTGTAGAGATGTTTCTGGATTTTTTGATGAATTGAATATATTTGCAATGCATTTTTTCTTTTTTTAATTAAGAAACAGTTTTGATGTTTCTTTTTTTTTTTATAAGGATACTGAACTTCTTGAATAAACTGGATAAGAGTAGTGATTTTTTAAAAGGGGAAATGTTTTGTTTTAATTAAAAAACAGTTTTAATGTTTCTTTATTTTCTTTTTGTAAAGATGCTAAGTTTCTGAATAAACTAAATAATGATAGTGTTTTTAATAAGAGAAATGGTTTGTTTTAATTAAGAAATGTTCTTAATATTTCTTTTTTTCTTTTTTGTAGAAATACTAAACTTTTTGAATGAACCAGATTAGGATAGTATTTTTTTAAAAAGGAAGAATATTTTGTTTTAATTAAAAAATAGTTTTAATGTTTCTTTTTTCTTTTTTGTAGAAATGCTAGGTTTCTTGGATAAACTAGATAATAATAGTGTTTTTAATAAGGGAAATAATTTGTTTTAATTAAGAAACTGTCTTAACGTTTCTTTTTTTTCTTTTTTGTAGAATTTTAGACTTCTTTGATAAACTAAACTTGGTAAATGAGTAAGAAAAATTTTTTTTTTAAAGGGTGAAGGAAAAATTTTCATATTTAATTAAGAAATAATCTTAATATTTCTTTTTTTTTTTTAAAGATATCAGGCTTCTTGGATAAACTGAACTTATACATTAAAGTTAAATTAGGAAAAGTAAATATTTTTTTTATTTGTTTTAGTAAAAATATTAATGATAAATTGAAACAATAAAAATTATCATAAATATTATAACACTGATTATCAATAATTATTACATAAAAATATTTTAAATATTATACAATAATCTTTTTTATTGATTATTTGTTTGCAATTTTTTATTTTTTCTAAATGTTAACAAGAAAAAGAACCATACTTTCTGCTGCATAAAAATGAGCAATTTGTGAAATAAAAGAAAGAAAATCAAATCTTTTTAATGTTAGTTTTGTACAAAAATTTAATATTGGCAAGTCAACATTCACTGATAGTTTAAATAATAAGAACCACTGGCTGATAATTTTAGAAGATCAAGAAAATATTAAAAAGTTTTGTGATCTAAAGTAGCCTTAACTTGAAATTGCACTTAGTCTTTAGGTTAATAATACTTTGAATACAAACAAGATATTAATAGTAATATTTTAAAGGTTAAAGTAATATTTTTTGTAGAAAGGTTTTCTATTGAAGATTTTCATCAGTCAGATGGTTGGTTAGGTAGTTTTAAAAAATAACATAGATTATATCAATATAAAGTAATATTATACTTATAAGTAAGTAACATTATAACGTAAGTAGTAAACACTCTTATAAGAGTATTGCTACTTATTTTTTAGAATTAGATATTAAATCTCCTTTTATAAATTAACCCTATATTTTGCTACTAAGATGTCTATCTACTTTCTTTGATATTTTAAAATTTAAATTTTAAAAATATAAACTTTTAAGAAAAAAAAGTATAGATAAAAAAATTTTACGAAGAAATTAGATTTAGATTATATTAAATGATCAAATCTTTTAATTTTCCTTTTTCTATTTTAAGATTTTAATCTTAGAAAGGATTTCAGACATAGTTTTAGATTTTATTTGAGATTTTAGATTTTGACTAAGATTTTAGTTTCAAAAATGAAATTTTGAAATCTAAAACTACCTGAAACTTAAAACTGAAACTTAACTAAAATTAAAGATTTCATCTATATGTATAAATAAATATCTTTGTTTTAGAACTTCTAAAGTAAAAGATATCTCTAAAATCTGTTAATATTTGACTTTCTGTAAGAAAAAGGTAACGTAATTAGTACAGGCTAGAGTAATATTATTATTAATGAGAATAATGTGATTAATTAGTATAGATAAATAATTGAGAAATTCTTTGATAAAACATTTAGTTTAATAAGTTTCATAATAGATGTTTTTCAATTTAATTCTTTGACAAATTGTCATATTAAAATAAGGACAGGTGAATTTTGATATGTGAAAAAACTTTTAAAAATATTATATGAGTTAAGTTAAAGGGCTGTAGAGTTTACATAGTTCTTAGAAGAGTATTATTAACTTGATTATTATAAAAATTATTCAAATATGCTTTGACTTTAATTAATGAAACATAAGTATTTATGTAAAATAACTTCAAATAAGCAATATTAATACAGTCAACTCTTGTTATAGCGAACTCTTGATATAACGAATTTTTTGAACAAATATAATAAAAATACTCTTATTATAGCGAATTGGCCAATCAAATCTCTTAAAATCTTCACTATAGCCTTATAGCGAAGTTGAGGTCTAGGACATAGAGTTCGTTATAACAAGAGTTGACTGTATACATAATTTTTGATTTTTAAGAATAGGTCAAAAGGTAGGTAAGAATAGAAAAAGGGATTTAAATTTTGTAAATTAAGAAATTATGACTGCTGAGTCAGTAAAAATATTAATTCTGCAATGATGAGAAGCAATTAATATAGTAGTAAAAATTGCAATAAATTTAAAAACTAAAAAGAATAAAAAAAACTAATAATAAAAGCAATAATAAAATAATATTTAAATTAGAATACATTATATTAAAGTAGTTTGCAATATCTATATATTATTTACTTTTATTTACTTTGATTATGCCAAGAATTAGGTTAGTTTGATTAATTTAGTTGGTTTAGTTTTAAAAAAAAACATTAGTAAAAAAAAGAAATGTTTTCACATTATATTTTGATTTTTTAAAATTAAATTTGATAATAATCATAAGTTTAAAATATTTACTTTAAACAAAAAATTTATTATCTTTAGAATAAATTAAAGTAATATATATTTAAAATTTTGTGTGATAGTAATTACAGTCTACTATTAATATAGTGAAGTAGCCATTCTGCATCTTAATTTCGTTATAGCAATTTAGTAAAAAATTTGAAGGATTTGATTGATTATTTTGTTATAGAGAAGAAAAATTGACATATTTAATTGATCAAGCATCACATAATTCATTTATCAAATTCACTATATCAAGAATAGACTGTATAGCTAATATAAAAGTAATTTAATTATACTAAAATCTGTTTCACAAAATGGATGCTTATAAAAAGATATGATTATATAAGATCTAACTATATTAAAAAATTTTTATATTATTTAAAATTAATATTTATAAAATTTAAATGAAAAATCACTTTATTTTATAAGATTATTTAATCATTTAAATAAGAATCTATATCTTGTTAAATTAATAAATAAAACTATTAATATATTTTAATAATATTTTATAATGGTTATAACAGATTTTTTATATAATATATCATTGGCATTTTGTAGTGATAAAAAAGAATACTTCTAAAAAATCTTTTTTTAAGTTAATATTAAAGAAATAAAAAAAAATATTAACAAAGTTAGGAATTAATTTAAGCATCTCATTTACTTTATTTTTATTTTTAGGTTCCGGGAATTTTTTAAGGAATTTGATCTTTTTACATTGGTAGTACTGATAATTGCAATTTATGTAACACAAATGACACAATTATAAATAATACAACTAATCTCATCTATAAAAAAAAAAAAAATGCATTTTCGTATTCTAAGACAAGC
>CAJVPP010001987.1:0-16873 GCA_910592005.1 Funneliformis mosseae
TTACTGAAGGAGAAGAAAAAGAGCAAAATATTAGATTTTTATATAATCTATATGAAATATATAAACCAGATCATATATTTCAGAAAATAAATCAACCAATTCATCAGGATTGTCTTCACAAAATTTTTTTAAATATTATTAATTCAAACTTTAATTTATATTCTAATTCTAATCCAAATTTTAAAGTTGAACATTATTTTAATACTCATATAGATATTAATTCAGATTCATATTAATAATGAAAATCTCATCAAAATAAATATTTAATTTTATCTAAAATCATATAATAATTCAAGCAAAAGTATTGTTTCAGAGCAAGTTTTTTTTATTGCTAATAAAGCTTTGAATCAGGTCAGATCAACCTGTTTACCTAACCTAACCTGACCTGAAAATCCAAATCAGGTCAGTAGATTTTCAAATTAATGTCAAGTCAAGTAAATAAGTCAAACTGACCTGATCTGACCTGACCTGATAAAATTTAGGTCAACCAATCATCATTTTTGAATGATATTTTATTGTTTAATTAGAATGATTTGTTATTATTCTTAAATAATAGTTTTATTATTCGAAAATGATGTTTTATCATCTAAGAATGATGTTTTTATCGTCTAAGAATAATAGTTTTATCATTCAATTAGAACAATTCATTATCGTCTGAGAATGATAGTTTTATCATTCAAGAATGATATTTATCATTTAATTAGAATGATTTCATTATCATTCAAAAATAATAATTTTATCATTCAATTAAAATAATTCATTATTATTCGAGAAAAATGGTTTTATTATTCAAAAATGATTATTTTATCATTCTTAAATGATAATTTATCAGAATAATGATTTTATCATTCAAAAATGATGTTTTATTATTCAATTAGAATGATGATTTATTGTTCAAGAATGATGGTGTTATCATTCTTGAACAATAGTTTTATCATTAGTTAATGATGTTTTATCATTCAATTAAAATGATTCATTATTACTCAAAAACAATGATTTTATTATTCAAAAATAATAATTTATTATTTAAGAATGATGGTTTTATCGTTTGAGAATGATGTTTTATCATTTGAAATAAAGTTTTATTATTCAATTAGAATGATTCATTATCATTTAAGAATGATAATTTTATCATTCAAAAATGATGATTTATCGTTCGAGAATGATAGTTTTATCGTTTAAGAATAATGTTTTATTGTTTAATTAGAATAATGATTTATCATTCTAGAATGATGTTTTATCATGTTTTATCATGTTTTATTATTCTAAAAGAATGTTTTATCATTCTAAAAAGATGTTTTATTGTTCTAGAAGGATGTTTTATTGTTTAAGAATAATGATTTTATCATTCAAGAATGATAATTTATCATTTAAGAACAATGATTTTATTATTCAAAAATGATGATTTATTGTTCAAGAATGATAGTGTTATTATTCTTGAATAATAGTTTTATCATTAGTTAATGATGTTTTATCATTCAATTAAAATGATTCATTATTACTCAAAAATAATGATTTTATTATTCAAAAATAATAATTTATTGTTTAAGAATGATGGTTTTATCGTTTGAGAATGATGTTTTATCATTTGAAATAAAGTTTTATTGTTCAATTAGAATGATTCATTATCATTTAAAAATGATGATTTATCGTTTGAGAATGATAGTTTTATCGCTTAAAAATAATGTTTTATTATTCAATTAGAATAATGATTTATCATTCTAGAATGATGTTTTATCATGTTTTATTATTCTAAAAGAATGTTTTATCATTCTAGAAAGATGTTTTATTATTCTAGAAGGATGTTTTATCATTTAAGAATGATGATTTTATCGTTCAAGAATGATAATTTATCATTTAAGAACAATGATTTTATTGTTCAAGAATGATGATTTTATCATTCAAGAATGATGATTTATCGTTCAAGAATGATAATTTTATCATTTAAAAATAATGTTTTATAATCGATCAGATCAGATCAAGTCAGGTCAAGTCAAATGAAAATTTAAATCAGGTTAGATTTTTGTTTGACCTGACCTGATCCTCTCAGTTCAGGTAACTTGATTGACCTAACCTGAATTGATTTATTCAGAGCTCTAATTGCTAACAATATAATTACAAAAATACACAATAGATTACATTCTAAAACAGTTAAAGCATGCTTTTGTTTAAAGAATTAGATTCAAAATGGATTATTGAAGGACAAATTAAATAAGAAAATTGAAAAAAAAAGTGAAGGACCAGAGGGTGAAATTATAGTAGTTGAAGATAATTAGTATAAATATGATGCATACAGTCTAAAACCACTACTTTTTATCATATGACTTTAAATAAATAAAAAAAAAATTAAGCTAGTATTTTTCAAAAAGATCTCTATAAAATTATAATTTGAATAATACTCTTTTATATAATAAAAAGTTTTTTCAAATCAGATTACTGTAACATAAAATATATAAATTTTTATATCAGTTATTTTATTAAGTTTAAAATAAATTTAGCCAGTTTAGCACTAATATAATGCAGGCCAAAATTTATAAACTGGCCAGAATTAATAACTAGTATAAATTAAGATTGATTATATCTTTAGCATGTGAATTTATTTTAATTCAGCATTTAATAGCATTTGTTAATCACTATCTCATTTATATAAAAATGCCATCAAAGAAATGAAAAATTCAACTTGCAGCTACATGAAACAGTAAAGCTTCAAAAACAAAAAATAAAACTTATAAAACTTGGTTAAATAGTGATGATAATGATGACAATTTATTAATTCTGATGATTATTAGTATAATGATGAGTTAGAAAATAATTTGAACTAAATTTTACAAATTATTTTAATATTATAATTAAAAATACTAAAGAGCTAACAGCATTTACAAATAATTGTCTATTAGTTTATGTTGAAAATTTAGAAAGAACCTAGAGACATAAAAAATCAGCTGCTAAAATTACAACAGCTGATATTCTTAAACTTATTACTTTTTTCTTTATACTTAAATCATATCAACAAATATCACAACAATCTGCAAAAGAACTTGCAAATAAATTAAAGCAACTTGAAAAGGATCAAAAATAATAAGATTTTGAATTAGCATTAGAGGATATAAAGAAATTGATTGCTGATAAATCTTTAATCTTGTAAGTCAAAATGTGATTATATCTTATAATGCAATATATTAATTTACAATTAAGTAATCTTAAATGCATAAATGCAAGCAATACTCTTATAATTAGCATTGGAAAAGGTGATTATCAAGTATAGTTAATTATATCATAGACTCATAATTATATTATTTATTGTCAGATTCCAGTATCAATATGTGAAAAATATCAAAAAGTAAAAGCATATTAGGTGATAAAGATATTCATCAAATGATTACAGAATATCTTTAGAATATTAATTGTAATATAACAATGAGTAGATTTAAAGTTTACATTGAATAGGAAGTATTTTCAACCATAAGAATTGAAAAAAAAAATAATTTCTGATAATACAATATGTATTTGGTTAAAACACTTTAGATAGAAGTTTTGTGTTAAAAAAAAAGATTTTATTATGATAGTCACAAAAGATCTGATATAATTAAATATAGATAAGAATTTTTAAATGAAATTTTGGAGTTGAAAATATTGATGCCAAAACCATCAAATGATAATATAATGCTTTTAGAAGAATCAGTTTTAAATATAAATAAGAAGCACCATATATTGATAACACATGATGAATCTGTTTTTTATATTAATGATGAAAAAAAAAACCTTTTGAGATCAGCAAACATCAATCACTTCAAAAAAAGGAATAAAACTTAGTTTACATGTTAGTGATTTCCTTACAGAAGTTGATAGATGTTTAAAATTTAAGGAAAAAGAAGCATATGTTATGATGAAATTAGAAATCAATTGTGATGAATAGTAGAAAACAGATGATTTAATTAAACAGGTGACTTAATTATATTTAGTTTTAAAATATTATTTATTTGTTTATTAATATTTTAATATTATTTTTTAATGTTAAATAATTAAAAAAGCAATTTATATATTTGAAAATTATATTCTGATAATATTGATATATTTGCATTTAATAATACAACAAGTTATACAGCTTATGCTGAAGATACTCTTATTGCATTACAAATGAATTTTAAACCTAATAGCAAAGGAAAATTTAAAGATAGATTAATGCTTAATAGATTAACATAGTTAATGCATTTTCTAAACAGACAGCTAAAAGTATCAAATTAGTTTTAGAAGAACGTAGACTATAGCCTCAAAATTAATTGAAACGTATTTGTGATAATTGCAAAAAACATTCTTTAATTTCAGATAATTATTGTGGAGTTCATTTACTTTTACTTCAATCTGATTTTTGATACAAAAACCATTGATTAAAGAGGTAATTGAAAATCAGAGATATAAGGTCATATTTTATCTAAAATTTTATTGTGAGCTTAATTTTATTAAGATATTTTAGAATGTAGCTAAATGATATGCCCATAATAATTATGATTATTCATTTAAAGCATTAGAAAAAATTATACTGGAAGCATTAAATTCTATTTTTTTAGAACAAATTAGACAATATGCTTGTTATTTTTGAAGGTTTATAAATATATACAGAAAAGGCTTAATGGATATTATAGCTTTATATACTGTAAACAGTATAGATCACATCAGCGAATTCTTGAAAATGTGATAAATTATATAAATTCTTAATAATAAATCTATTAGTTTATTTAATTTTCTAATCATATGATTAAAGTATTAACCAATAAAATTTATTTCACATAACTTGAGTATAAAACTAAAAATTTGGCTGTAAAATAAAAAAGTGGTGGCTTTAAACTGTGTGTATTATAGAATATATATCAATATATAAAATAATAGTAATTTTAAAATTTAATAAACATTATTCAAATAAAAAATATTTTTTTATAGTATATTTGTTAAAATTTTTTTATTAAAGCAATAGTTTAAAAAACTAATATAAATTAAAAAACTGATGATCTTATAAGACCATTAGTCTCTGATTTTTTTTCAAAGATTGCTAAAGATTAGATCAAATCAGATCAGATCAGATCATTCCCAACCCTAAAATTAACTACAATCTGGTATTTTTTATATATAGTATTTCAAATATAGTAATAATCTGCATTCTAGAAATCTGATAAAATTCAGTAATACAGAATTTTATTGGCTATAAATTATTATATGTAATAATATAACATATAATTTTAATAAAAAAATTTTTAACAAAACAAAATGATGATACAAGATTTTATGAAACTGAAAATGTTAATTTGCAAATATTTATTGATTATATTTTAGAATTTCTGACTTTGTTTTCAAATTATTTCATTATTATTAGTTAAATCTTGAACTTCTTGTAAAATAACTAATAGTTCGTCCTTTTTTTGACTTCAAACCTAAAAATTGTGGCCAATTAGTTTTATTTAAAGATCCAATTAATGATTCAATTACTAATAACAATTCTTTCTTCTTCATTGAACCTTTCGCTGATTGTATTTGCATTTTATCAATAGTAATAGAAATAGAACAAATAAGTAATAATTTTGTTAAACTTAATTTTTCTTTGATATAATTTATACATTGAGCTTGAGCTGTAATACCAAATAATTTCATTTTTTTACTCAATTTATTATATCTGTCCAAACTTTCAAAATGATTATTATTTTCATATGGATTTAGAAAACTTTTTTTTCTTAATTAAACTCAGAACTGTTGTGATTCTATCTCATAATCTGAACACATTCGTAGACCAGTACTTTCAATATTACATATCTGATTGTAGAAAATTATCTCTTCTGTAACTGCTATTAAGAAATAAATGATAAGTATCACAATTTAATATTATCAAATTTATTATTTTTACCTTAATAAATTTTATAACAATTTCTTGTTACAATTTTCTAGTACTTCTGAGTTAGTATAGGCAGAATGAGTGTCTTTAGTATTTTATTGACTTCTTTAAGTATAGCATCTAATTCTTGATGCTGGTTTAATCATCCTGACCATGATATAACTGAATTTAGTTTAATAAGTTATCAGATTTCAGAGCGAAAACGTATAAGTTGTTCTTTATCAGCTACTTCAATTTCTTGATAAATAGAATATTATCTTGTGAACTAAATAGAAATAAATGCTTTACGCACAACTGATTTAAATAAGGGCTAATTAAGTCTAACTCTGAAATGAAAATTTATTATGGCTTGCAAATACAAAAAGATCTAAAAAAAATAAGTATTAGTTTTTTTTTGAAAATTTGCAATTATTAAGTTATAAATTACTAATATACTTATTCATATTTTAATTTATATAACTTGTCTTATTGATTCTTAACCTAATTGAAATATCTAATAATAGTTAGATTAAGATTTGAAATAATATAAGGTTAAACTAATTCTATGACTATCACGTGCTGATATATATTACAAATTGAATTCTACACTTTGTGATGATCGGCACACTTTTAAAATATTCTAATTAATTTTCATTTTTGTATTTTTGACATTATGCAAAATATCATAGATCAATATCCCTAAATTTTATATTATGAAATTATAAGATTAGATTAATTTAAAACAATTTAGAACTAACTATAACTTGCCAATTCAATTCCATAAAGGATTTCAACATATTTATCTCTTCATAAAGCAGACTGGATATTAAAAGAATTTTTAGATAATTATTTTTAAATTTTATGTATAATAGTAAAGAGTTCTATTGCAAACTACTGTAATCTATTTTCATTTACCTTTATTAATCTTACTAATTTCTTTAATATGTTCTAAGAGTTTAGATTAATTGGTATAGAATCTGAAATAAAAATATTGAATACACAATGTCATTATGGGGATTTGAGAACAAAATGTCTATATCCTCATGACATTGTGTGCCTATAGGAGTTGTAAAATCAATATTGTTTTTTATTGTTTTTTATTATATTAGAAAAGCTTCTAAAGGCTCTAGAACTTTAATTTTTATATCATTTTTCAGTTATATTTATTGAGTCTAACTAAATAATGTATATCAGAAATTGATTCTACATGATTTTCCTCATTAAATTGTATATTAATTACTTAAGTCTAACTAAAATAAGTCTAACGATTCTTATTTTCTTATAAATAAGTCTAATAAAAAATTAAGTTTAATTAAAATAAGTCTAACAGTTTTTGTCTTAACTTTTTCTTAATCAAGAATTGCTTCTGTAAGAGTTTGCATATTAATTAGCATATTGAAAAAATTATATGACCTTTTAAATCTAACAAATTTTACTATAGACAAGAATGACTTCTATACAAGCTAGCTTATTAAATTGCATAATCTTTAAATAAATCTAACAAGAATTTTGTCTTAACTTTTCCTTATGATTTATAACATTGTGTGTTTGTGGAAGATGTAAAATCGATATCAGTTTTTAAGTTATATTTATTAAGTTTAACGAATAAATAAGTCTAACAAGAATTTTGTCCTAACTTTTCTTAATAAAAATGAGTTCAATGCAGGTTAGCTTACTAAAAAGCATATTTATATAAAAGTCTAACGAAATATCATTCCTGCAAAATTTGCGAAATTGTCCCAACTTTTTCTTAATTAAAAATGAGTTTAGCATAGGCTAGCTCATCAAATAGCATACGAAAAAATATAAAAAATAAGTCTAACAAAAATTTAGCAAATGCTTATTAGATATTGTATTAAAAATTTAAGTTAGCCGCCTTTTCATTTATTCTGGTTGGCAACTAACATAATAATCTCCTTCTCCCATTTTTATCAGAATGAGGCATTCTCTGCAAAGAAAAATATTAAAATTTATAAGCATATTTCTATAAGTAACAATTATTTCCTTATAACTTCTTTCTCATATCTCTGATCGAAGTCTATTATAGAATTGGCTAGCATAAGATTAACCAACATAAGTTCTTTCTCGTCAAAGTCTATTATAGTGTTGGGTAATATAATAGCCTCTGACATAATCTGGGCATCAGCCACAAGCAGTAACTGTAGGCTTTTCACAATCAGAGCATAGTATTCATTTCTTAGCTTCCAATGGAAACGACATCCTTCAGGCCTAGTACTAGCATTTCCACAAGCCTTTACAGTATTATGAAGAAATAGGTAAAAATATTCATCAATCATCCTACTTTTTATTACTAGATTCAAAAAGATTAATTAATAATTAGTTAATGCTTCAGTTTTGCAATAGCTAGAACCTCTTCAAAAAGCTTATAAATACTTATCTTTAGTAAGGTTTCTATGATCGAAAAGTGATAGATACATAAGAAATAAATAACTAAAGAAAAATTATATAAGCAAGTAATAGCGTGACAGTTAGAGCTAACTATATACTAAATGTTATATGTGTATCTTGATTATATAGAAGAAATAGGTATAGAAATAGCTGATTTTAATCCAATTAGTCCTACTGCTCATATACCTTTACCTGAAACTTTGCCAAAACGTAATAATAGAATTATTAATATTTAAAATAATGATGACTGGTATTTCAGCTGGAGTGTCTTAAAAGCTTTGCATCCAGTTAAAGTTCATCCAGAAAGAAATCTACATCAGCTATATGAAGGTTTTGTAAAGGAACTTAATATAAAAGACATCCTAATTCCAGTACTAGTTTCAACACCAGTTTATAAAAAATTTGAAGAAAATAATTCTAAAATTAGTTTATGTGTCTATGAATAGCACAACCAAAACAAATGTCTTGACTTTCGCTATGTTTCAGAAAGAAGGGGGGAGAAATATAAGCAAGTAAATCTTTTAGTAATTACGGAAGAAGAAGATAAAAGCCATTATTAAGGGATAGCTAAAGTAGAGTAGTATTACGTGACCTCACATAAATGTACAATAATTGGTTAGAGATAATGGGTAAACACTATTGGCTAAGAGAATTAAAAATTAAAAAAATAAAAATAAAAAATAAAAAAAAATAAAAATAAAATGTATACTTAACTTTATTATCAAAGAAAATACTCTACACGTTAGAAGTATTGTAACTCTTTTTTCAGTTATATTATTAGCACTATACTATTTTTTATCTGGTCTTAAGAGAAGTAAACTTTTATACTTAATTTAAAATGGAAAGGTTGCGGTAAATTATGAATTCTACTACCTTTTCAGCGGCTATATTTCCTCTAATTAATAAGGATTATATTATCTCTTCAGCGATTACATTTCCTTTCTTTAATAAGGATTCTACTAGTTCTTCAGTAGCTATTTTTCCTCTAGTCAATAAGGATTATACTACCTCTTCGACAACTACATTTCCTTTATTTAACAAGGATTCTACTAGTTCTTCAGCGGCTATGTTTTCTCTAATCAATAAGGATTTTACTACCTCTTCAGCGGCTACATTTCCTTTGTTTAACAAGGATTTTACTACCTCTTTGACAGCTATGTCTTCTTTAGTTAACCTTACTTTAGATGAAATTCAGAGTCTTATTTTTAATGTAAATAGTACTTTAGAAATTCCAATCAGAGATTTTGATGACAATTGGTAACCTTTGGTTACAAATATTTGGATACAATAGAATTTATGAAGACTTGCTAATGGTGATTCTTAGAAGGTTTTTACATGTCAGCTTACAAAATATCGAGAATCAAATAAAAGGTAAAAAGAAAATATTCTGATTAATAAGCGTTGAAAAATAGCAATCTGATCTTCAAATATTTGCCAAGCAAAAATTAAAGTCACACGCTTAGTTTCTTTAGGAATTATTAAAATTGAACGTTATAGTAATTCACCTGATCATACCCACGATTTGAGAGAAAATAATAGGGTTAATGCTCATAAGCTGTTCAAACTTTAGTTAAAAAAGAGGCAGTTAAAAACTATACTCTACTGGTAATTACTGCTGCTGTAAAGGAATATGCAACAACTAAATTAGGTTTTAGTTTAAGTATATGTGATTTTAGATAAAAAGAAGTAGCGAATATAAAGTATAAAATTTGTGAATCTATGAAAGTCCATCTTATTAGTAATCATGACTTAAAAAAAAGATATAGTAGAGGCTATATCATATTTAACAAATCAAGGATATCAGGTTGAAAGTTATTATATTTCCCAACGGTCTATCAAAGGTTTTGTGTTTGCCCACCCTAAACAACTTAAAAAACTCTTGCATCATGGCTGGTTAACACTCGTTGATTCTACTTATAAAACTAACTGATATAATTAACGTCTTTTCACCTTATATATTCGAGATAGTTATGGGTGTTTAGATGCTGATGCACACTTTCTTGTAAGCAATGAAGATAGTGATACTATTGCAAAAGCATTAAAAATAATTTGTGAAAAATATTGCCAATAGATCCCCTAATACATTCTTTCAGATTAAAGTAGCATTGAAGCAAAAAGTATTAAAAAGGTTTTCCTGATCTTAATGGTGGTGAACAAAAATGTGAGATAATTCTCTACACTGTTTATATTATGTGAATATGGATGATCAAGATTTATGATAAAAAAACATGAGATATTATAGTTGCGACAATGCACAAAAGAATGAAAATTGGATGTGAAAAGCTTATACAAGATGTCATCAATGCCTGTCCTATTCTTACTATTAAAAATTATATCAGAAGAAATTACATGAAGAATACATCACAATGGGCATTATGAGCACAACAACACTCACCTTTGCTTTTACAAGTTACTTCTACAAATCCATTAGAATCTTACCATAGTGAATTAAAAAGAGAAACATCTTCGTCATATGGATTAATTGGTAAAAATATTTTATTATTTTAAATCTCTTTAAATTTTTTTTTTTATTATTTTAAATATTTTATTTATTTTATTAGGTGCTATTCATAAGATTGATGCTCTTGATTTAAAAAGGCATTTAGATTCTAAAAAGTCACCTGTGATTTTTGTATTAAAAAAATATCAGCTTTTGGTATAGAAGAGAATATTCTCAAAAAAATTCAAAAGTTTTCTTATCTTCTTCAGAAATTACTTGTTAAAGAAGCTTCTTCAGTTATGGAAAGATTAGAAAAAGGAAAACAGGCACCTAGGCTAACATCACTTAATTGTTATTATTTATTTTGCAATAGATATCTATTGCCATATAAATATATTTTTTATGAACATATGTATAGTAGTATGAGGTTATTGACCGGTGAAATTTGGAATATGTTTTAAAAAGCATTTGAAGAGAGTGGGTTTGAAGTATATGAACATCGTGAATTAGTAAAAATTTTTGAACAAACTGAACAACAAAAAAAGGTGAAAAATTGAAAACTTACCATTAATGAGTTGATTGAAAGGATTCGTGATAGGTATTGACAAGTTGAAGAAAGAGATAATGTTAAACAAATAGAAGCATATATAAATTTGTTAGAAACATCTTTAGAACTAATTATTATGCAATTTAACAATAATAAAGAAATTAATAATTCGTAAAAAACATTTTAAATTTAATGGTGTTTTTAGCTAATAGTATTTGTTAACATTTTTGGACTAATTAGCATACATTTTATTTCACGTGACTACTCCACTTTAGCTAACCCCATAAATAATTATTGACTAATTACTACGAATTGTAAGCTAACGAACTTAATGAATTTTGTAGTAATTCAAATCTGTTTGATTGAAATTTTCGAGCAACTAACAGTATTAGTAGTTCACGTCTGATTGGATTACATCAACCAATACGATCAGGTTTAAACTAGCTAATACAAAATTATGAAAAAAATTATCTAAGTCATATATCACAATGTCACATAAGAGTGTCGATCAGTTGTCAACAAAGCTAATATTTTGGACAAAAATATTATGCAATTCAGGTATGAATATTTTGGCTGTGACTGTGTATTTGCAAGAAAGTGACTTCAAAGCTTGCAAAGCTAATATCTATTTTTTATTCAGAAATTTCGAGGATCTTATTAGATGGAGAATGTAAACTTTTGGTGAGTTTTACTAAGGTCAATACTGTTAATTTATTTCTGACTCTGCATGTTTTACATATAACTGATGACCATTTTATTCTATCCAGAACATCAATGTTAGGACAAATAAAATCAAATTAGAGTTAATGTTAGGATATTGTATTAGTACAGATAGTTTAAATGGATATTAGTATAAGTCTGCTATTTTACTTTGTAAATAAGTCTATGTATCATCGAATCATGTAATTTATTTTCTGTATTAATAAAGAATTCAAGCTGAAAATGCTATACATTGTATCAAATATATTTTTCATGGGATATGAAGACGTATGGTGAATAAAAAAAGTGAGACCTAAAGTCACACTTAGGTAAAATGCATTTTAAATAACTCACATTCTATATGAAAGATGTTATTGAATATGCAATCTGAACTTGATTCATTGAAACAATGCGTTATCGAGCTCCTAGCTGAGAATGCCAAGGTTAAAGTCAAAAATGCTAAATTAAGGCAGGCTATGGAAGAGAATAAGGTCAGATTTGTAAAACTAGAGCAGAGCGATAAAGAAAAGGCTGAACTCATTGCAGAACTAAATTGTGATGTCAGCAAATCAAGCAAGAGCAAATTACTATTAACGTTTCAGTGCAAGATGGGATATCTATAATGAAATCTCCCACTCGTTCAGAATTACAGGTGATTTTTCAATCATCCATTTCACTGCCTATTGAAGGTAACTCTGAGAATAACTCTGATGTAACTCAACTATTCATGCAGGATCTAAATTATTAGAGGATAGACAGATCAATGAATTCCTGATTTCAGTAAGTAAGAAAGAGGTTAGTGATATGATGAGACAATGCAATAGAGAGAAAAAACTTTTGCATAGATCAACACATTCAAACCAAGATCAGGATAAGCTCTCAATTTCTCAGAATAATTCCTCTATGCCCCTAGAAGATTCTGTAAAAACTGAAACTAATACAAGCAGTTCGCAATTATCAATCAAATTGAATGTTTGCAGAAAAGGAAAAGCTCAAGTACTACCCAAGAATACAAAAGTTTCCCATGATTATATAGTAGCTCAAGATTTTATACAAGAAGTGTCTTCAGAGTTGATAGATGAAGATGATGTCCAAGTTATTGATGGAAATCAGAAGCTTACAACTGACATGATAATAGAAGTTGAGCTTGCTCATTTATTTCTAAATGTAAGTATTGAAGGGAAGAACACTACGCAGGTTAAACAAAAAGAGATTTCATGTCACTACTCATATGGAAAAAAGTTTGAAGAAAGTGTTTAAGAAATTATTACCAGAGATAACGTTTTAGATCAGACAGCAAAAAAACAATTATTTTAGAATATAATAAAGCATTTTTCTGGAATAACATTGAAGACTTTATGTAAAAGAACCCAAAGAGCCATAAAGATTTACAAACTGTTCGAAAAGATAGGAGTAGATAGAATTAAGAATATCAAATCTTACAGTGCAGATTCTATTTCAAAGTTTACTAAGCCTCAAATCCAAATTATTCTGAATTATTTTAGTAGATCTGGCTATGCTAATATAAAACTAAAAAAGCTTAACTCATATTCTGTAAGCAAAAATATAAAAAAAGTGAGACCTAAAGTCCCACTCGAGAAAAGTCAAGGGTCTGTTCCAAAAAAATTATCAGATGCCAGGATAAGCACTCCACCTATATCTCAAACTTTGAAAACCAATTAGACTAATACATTAGAGGTGTAAGAGTAATGCTTGGATTCAGTTGGAGTAAACATATCAACTGCATCTATTCATGTCTCTAATTCAGGCCTAGTCAATTTACTGGTTATCCCATATAAAGCTTGTACTCTCTATATCAATGTAGCTTTAAAAGAATATCTCTACCTATCCTTATATAATAGTGATAGACATAATGATGCATACAAATTTAAGAATTCAGGTTTATGTCCTGGATGTGAAAAAGAGCATAATAATGAAAAGGTAGTTGGCCAATGTATAAAGGGTTCTTATTATATTAAGTACTGATCCTTACCTAATGAAAAAGAAATCAAGATAAGTGCTTTACCAGAAATGATTTCATCAATAACACATCAAGCAAGTAGGACTAATCCAATTTATGACCACACTTATTTTCGCAACAAGATATTGGATCAATATCCTAATCTATATAGAGAATACAATAGTGAAAATTTTGATTATTATAGGATTACTAATGAAACATCATGCGGTATCTCGAGAGAGACCATCTGTCCATTATGCAAATTAGGTTATGATAATGAAGAAATAAAAGGTAGGTATAAAGCTAAATCTTATTTTATCAAGTGTGAACAGTGTAAAATTGAGATAACTGTATAGTCCTCCTTACTCTATAAGTGCGATAGATGATCTAAATATTTTTTGGAAGTATGATAAGAAATATTAGACAGTTTTTTATCTGAAAATTTTAATCTTTTTTCGAATTGATGAAAAAAAAGGATTAAAATTGTTTGCAGTCATATAAAAAGGAAAATTACTGAGTCTGATAAAATACTAACCCCCGAATATCTAGATTGATATGCTGAATTAAGTGGGTTACTAAGCATTTTGACAGATAAGATTCGTTCCAATTTATATAAAAGATATAAAAAAGAAACTGGAAATGAGCTATGGTAACTATCAGAAGCCATAACAAGTATATCAGAAAAACCTCAAGCCTCTGATTTCAAGCCCATCACTTTTAAAGCCAAATCTGATTCAGAATTAATTATCAAGTCTATCTTAGAACATTTCACATACCTGAAATTCTGAAATAGTTTCAGAGGGATTGATAATTATAATTTTACATCACCATGTCCTATTTGCAATAGAAAATATAGAAATTATAAATTATATGGCGAATGGTATGGAACTGAATATTGTCTTATTTGCTTCACTTTAAGCAATAAATTCAAATTCGTGATCATAACATAGAAACTCCGTCATGTGAAACTGATCACCTGAAATACGCAGAAGATATTTGGTAAAATTCTTGCCAAAGAATAGGGGTTGTGCAACATATAAGATGCATATATATTCGCATTATTTTTTTTGACTCCAGGTTGCATTTATTTTTACATGTCATGTTTCTGGTCACGCTATTATCATATCAATAAAACAGTATTCAGATATAGACATTTCTTCAAGCAATCACCATTTCGCATATAAGATTTAGGGATTTGTATGCTAATTCTCTGTCATTTTTTATTGATTTGTAAGGGATTAATGAATGACGAAATGCAGTGTGTAATTGCTAGTGAAAATCCAGTGAATGTTTTCTCCTGCGAAATTTACAAGTGATATAAAAGAGGATAATCATTTTTTTACCTAAGACTAACCATATACAAAGACGGTATAGATAGAATACACATCATAGCGCTCGTAAAAAATATCCTCTATTTTACTAGCATTCTTACTACGCATATCGATATCCCAGATGTGAATCCATGCTCATTATGTAAAAAAGAGATTTATTCACTCGCATCAAACCTATTATATCAAGAATTCACCCTAGCTTTGTGTGAATACATTTTTTATCAGAAGTATCTCAAAAAGTATCTGGTGAATAGAGAAACGCGATGCCTGAATAAGAATTGTAATAGAGATATTAAAACTTTTCTCTTTCCAGATCTTTTTAAGGAAACGGACAGACTTACACCCTCAACTGCAGATGTCACTAAGCCAATGGATTCAGAAAATCAAACTCTCGTAGATGATGATATAACACTAATAGACAAACTAGGATTATTAAATAAAGAAAAACAAAGTACGTTCAAGATTACTGGAATCACTAAAGAAACTTTTGACTAGGCAACTAGCCCTATAGAGATTGTGAGCACTATACCTGATAATCCCAAAAATTTGGATGACTTGATTTTAAAAAACACTAGTGATTAGATCCAATGTTCTATATGTAAAAAATGCTTTGAAGAAATTTTTCTAGAATTTTTAAAAGACACTATTTTTTTATTTTGTAAATATGCTGTGCACTATGATTGCATTAACAATCCATGCAAGAGTTGTCCTACTTGCCTTTAATCTGAAATGATATCAGAGGTAGTTAGCTTTACTAACACCGATCTGAGTGATGCACAGAAAAAATATACTAGGGATTCATCTACTGAAAAATCCTTTAACAAAAAAGCGAAAAAGACTGGTAAAAAGAAGGTATCGTCTATATTAAAAAAACTTATTAAAGAATTATTAATTGATACACCTGTTCTTACTATTGAAGAGAACTTGAAAGAAGCCAATGAAAGTGCAACCAGTATTTTTTTGCAACTCTCTAATAAGATTGATAATGTCAAAACTAAAAATGAAATTGCATCTTAAGGTCTTATTTACAGTTATTTTAATTTTAAGAAAGCTGTATTTAAATGATATAAAGAATTAAAACTCAAAGATAGTAAGGATAGATCCTAAGCATTAGTCAAAAGTGAGATTAGAGAAGCGATTCCTGAGGCAAAATGCTTTGCGAAAAAAGATGAAGAGATCCAAAAAGATTTATAAGCTTTTTAATAGTATAGGCAAAGAAAAAATAGCACAGATAAAATCCATACTTCAGGTTTCATCTTAAATCTAACTAAGGATGAAAGGATTATGTAATGGCTGAAATCTTAAAATGAAAGGTTTGTTAATATACTGCGCCATTTCTTCTACGCAATTAAGTCAAATCCGAATACTGTGTTCAGACCAGTGATGGCAAATGACTAGGTCATTTGACTATTTTGAAATGACCTTCAAATGACTTTCAAATGACTATGTCATTTTGGTCATTAAAAATAAGTCATTTCGCAAATGACAAATGATCTTAAATGACATTATCATTTAAAGGTCATTTATGTCATTTGATGTCATTTAAGGTCATTTACATAATTTATTTATATAAACCAATAAAAATTCATATTATTTGATCATCTTTTTTTAATAATAAACCTTAATT